>CAKOES020000001.1:2266-14751 GCA_933207985.1 Pelobates cultripes
CACACACACACACACAGACTGCGGAATTCATGCGCACACAGAGACAATTTTTTTTTTTTAAATAATCCCTGGTGGAGAATTCATTATTTTCCACCAAAGATTATTAAAAAACACACATTTCCCTTGATACAGTCCATACACACACACACACACACACACACAGAGACTGCTGAGTCCTTACACACACAGAGACTGCTGAGTCCATACACACACAGACACACAGACTGCTGAACATACACACACATAGACACAGACTGCTGAGTCCATACACACACACACACACACACACATACACACAGACTGCTGAGTTCATACACAGACTGCTGAGTTCATACACAGACTGCTGAGTTCATACACACACACTCACAGACTGCTGAGTTCATACACAGACTGCTGAGTTTATACACACAGACACACAGACTGCTGAGTTTATACACACAGACACACAGACTGCTGAGTTTATACACACAGACACACAGACTGCTGAGTTTATACACACAGACACACAGACTGCTGAGTTTATACACACACACACACAGACTGCTGAGTTTATACACACACACACACAGACTGCTGAGTTTATACACACACACACACAGACTGCTGAGTTCACACACACACACACGGACTGCTGAGTTCACACACACAGACTGCTGAGTTCACACACACAGACTGCTGAGTTCATACATACACACACACACACACAGACTGCTGAGTTCATACACACACAGACTGCTGAGTCTATACACACACCCAGACTGCTGAGTCTATACACACACACACAGACTGCTGAGTTTATGCACACACCCAGACTGCTGAGTCTACACACACACACACAGACTGCTGAGTCTATACACACACACACAGACTGCTGAGTCCATATACACACACATAGACTGCTGAGTCCATGCATACACACAGACTGCCGAGTCCACACACACACACACACACACACAGAGACTGCTGAGTCCACACACACAAACTGCTGAGTCCATACACACACACACACAGACTGCTGAGTCCATACACACACACACAGACTGCTGAGTCCATACACACACACTGCTGAGTCCATACACACACACACACACACACACACACACACACAGACTGCTTAGTCCATACAGTGTGTGTGTATGGGGATAGTGTAGAGTGTATGTGTATGGGGGGGCAGAGTGTGTGTATGTGGGGCAATGTGTGTGTATGGGGGGCAGTGTGTGTGGCAATGTGTGTGTATGGGGGCAGTGTGTGTATGGGGACAGTATTGAGGGCAATGTGTGTCTATGGAGAGCAGTATGGGGGGCAATGTGTGTCTATGGAGAGCAGTATGGAGAACAATAATGTGTGTATAGAGAACTAATAAGGAGCAGTGTGTGTATAGGGGCAGTGTGTGTGTGTGTAGCAGAGGCAGTGTGTGTATAGGGGGGGCAGTGTGTGTGTATAGGGCAATGTGTGTGTATAGGGACAGTGTGTGTATGGGGGGCTGTATGGGGGCAGTGTGTGTGTATGGGGAGCGAAATGTGTGTGTATAGGAGGCTGTATAGGGCAGTATGTGTGTGGGCATATAGGGGCAGTGTGTGTGTATGGGGGGGCAGTATGGGGGGCAATGTGTGTGTATGGGGGCAGTGTGTGTGTGTGTGTGTGCACCCCCCACCCCCAGCCTACCTGTCACTGGAGGATGTTGCTGGGGGTCAGGCCGCCATCTTCTGCAGCAGCATGGGCTGCTGCGTTACGGCGGGGGCTGGGCTTATCTGTGGGAGGTGGGGCTTCGTTTGGGGGCGGGGCCTGTGCCGGGAGCCAATCAGTGCTCCCTCCAGCCACAGACAGCCCCCAGCACCTCTCTCCTGCATTCCCTCGGCTGTAACAGACTGTTACAGCCCAAAGGGAAGAACATGGCCAGCAAGTTGCCGGCATTTGGGGGGGCCCAAGGGGAGGCACAGCATGATATAGGGGGGGGGGGGCATGGCCCCCTCTGGCCCCCCCCTAGCGACGCCACTGAGTAGCCCCATCAACAAAACAAGACATACACAACTTACTCATGCACTTTCAAAACATGTTATCGGCAGAACTGACTCTGGTCAAGACAGAAGTGCAAGCAGTGGCAGACAGGGTACAGGCTACGGAGGAGGACCTACTGGATTTTAAACAAGGGATGAATACCCTGAGTGAATCTGTCCAGCAACTAAGATCACTGCACACCATTCTATTCACCCGAGTGGACCAGTTGGATGACAGGGGTAGACAACGCAACATTAAAATCCGTGGGGTTGCGGACTCGCTCCCTCTGGAAGAAATTCCCCACTTCCTAAGGTGCCTAGTAGCAACCATACTGCCTATAAAATCTTCTAAACAATTTGCTTTTGTCAGGACATACCACATCACAAAATCCTCCTAAGCTCCCACCGCAGCTCCTAGAGACTTAATCCTGTGCTGTCAATCCATTGCAGATAAACAAAGGCTCCGCTTGGCATTAAAAGAGAAAACCCTGCTATAATTTGAACCAAACAGCATCACCTTCTTCCAAGCCCTCAGCAGGTCCACACTTCTGTGGAGAAAGCCAATGAAACACATTACAGGAGCTCCACAAACCGCAGGACTTGCTTATCGCTGGACTTACCCAAGATCCATCACAGTAGTCCAACAGGGTAAAACCTTATGAGCAACAAGTCCCACAGAGGGTCCGGCCTTCCTCCAGGCACTGGGCATATCTGACCCAATCCCTTCGAAGTGTACCAACCATCACTGGGATGTCTCAGCGATCACTCCCTTTGTACCAGGGCAAGAACGAGACTCTTTGACCTAAATATTACTGATCATATCAAAGTCCCCAAATGTTCCAGCTTTACCTTCTACTTTTATGCCGATGTTATTCTTGTATGGATAATTGTGCCTACTTGTTACTGTTATACACACAACCGCTTTAGGGTGGACAATTTAGTGCTGCTATAGAAACATAAACCCACCCCCTTGAGATAGCTCTCAACACCCCCCCCTCCCCCTCACCTCATAGGTTAGAGGCCTACACACCACCTAGGAGCTACACTAATGCCATTGACACATAGTCTTACCGACTAGATGCTTAACCAGCGGAAAAGGGCCAACACTTCCACTACCTACACCCTGCTCCTGGGCATCACTAACCTACTAATAGTTATTTTTCAGCAAAAAATTAGGTGTTCACACTAGACACCATTGTTTACAATATTGAATATGCTTATCAAATGTTACACAATGAAACTATGAAACTGAAGCTTTGTCATAAATCACCTGCTAAAATAAAGAAAACGGAAAAAAAGAACAGAATTCAGAAGTTAATTGCTTGTTGTGAAATGTTCTAATACTTTTTTTTTTTTTATTATTTAAATCTTAGTTTCCTCCTGTTTCATGCAGCCAGTGCAGAAATCCCCACTACGAGTTCTGAAGATACAGGACATTTTACTTAGCAGCAGGAAAGTCGTTTTACCAAGTCATGTGGCAGACAAGTGCTGGAAAAAATTTATGGAGGGTGATAGTTGGACCATTTGAGAAAATATGTCTGCTTTTAAAATTAAGAATTTATATGCTTTGTTACTGAGGGTTATAGAGTTTAAGTCTTCAATATTCAACGGAAAACCACCGAAAATAAAATAAGTACACACATCCTGTGTTTTAGAGGGAAATAGATGGAATAGAGTTTCAGTTATGAACTTCATGTATGTGCAAATGTTTTCCTTGTTGGATATGTAATAAAAAAAAAAATTAAACTATATTTACTAAACACAGATTGTAACATTGAAAACCAAATGGGAAAATTAGATTAAAGGATGCTATAGGCAGCTTAATGTAGTGATTCTAGGGCACAGGGACTGCCCCTGCAGACTCAACAGTCTACATGCTGCCATTTCTGAGAAACACTGCTGCCACCTCAAGTTGCTGTCACTCAGGCAGTCACCAGAGAGACTTCCTGGATTAGGTCCCGCCAACATTGTAGGACCAGCATTCAGTATCTCAATGCACTGCAGGAAGACAATGAACACTACTCATAAAGCTATATGGAGCATGATTGTTGCACTAGCCCCCACCACTTCAACGTTTCCTTATGTGGAAGCATTGGATTGGCTGAGATCGTCTGTATTGAATCATCTGAGGAAGAACGGTAAATGCTTTTTAAATTTGATTTGGGGGGGGAGGTATCTAAAATTACAATAACACAAATACATGTTTGTAATCCTAATGTGTTTTAATACTAAAATAGCCAACTGTAACGAATGCTGATTTGGAGAATTTAACCAGATTATTTATGATTTCCTTAATTTTGGCATTTGGATTTTCAGTTCAGCAAAATATCCTTGTTTATAGAAGAGCATATTTTAACATATACACATTTATATTGTTAAGTTTCCTCATGTTGGCAGAAAATATATAGCACCAAGTACATTTTTGTTTGTTTTTGCTCACGTGTTACAGCAATTACCTACTAAAAGATGGTGTAGGTAAGGAAAATTATAGTAGCATCATACATTCTGTTAAAAAAAATCGAGTTTATTTTAAATATATAGCTAAATTAACATTTGCAAACTTTTAAATATTTATTTAAATGTTAGGATAACATGCAGACCTATTAAATTATTTTGTCAACTTTTAGCTGACAAATTGAAATGCTATACGAATCATTTGGACCTGTTTTGTTTGAACTATATTAAGTTTTTGTTATTAGTTATTATTAATTCTGTTTAATGCATGACAATGAGAGCCATTAAAAGTTCATAAATTGTCACATAATGATGCTCTTAAGTCTATTTTTTTACTCAATCTAACTTATACTTGTTTGATCTCCTTTTCACATACAAATTTTTTCCAACAAACAATAACGCACGGCATGCTGCTGACAGAGAAGTCTATTCTCTCTATAACGCAGAATGATTAAAGCCCACCCTACGCTGAGCCGGCTGGAAGCAGACCTCATGGCTCCGGGCCCAGGCTCCTAAAAACGGCAACAAAACCAAGCAAAGACAGCTTCAAAGTTGGATTAACAGCCGTAACAGCGTGAAGAATAACCCAGCTCCAATTTGGTTCCAGCTAGCAGCCAACTGCATGCAGGGAGCACCGATGCTGATATCATGGCCTACTCGCTTCCACAAGCTGGACACGAGAGGCACTTGAGTGACATCCAGCAACACACTGCTCCACTAGGAAAAGAACGATTCCCATAAGATATCTACCTCAGTGGATGTGGCTCTGCTCCCCCCCCCTGGCGGGTGGGGGTAATCCCAGCCGCATGGAGACATTACACATTAAGGCAGGAGCTCCCGCAATGGATCTATGCTGCTCTCCCGTTAGCACACTGGAATAAGGGGACTTGCACATACCTACACTGGAGTACATTAGCCTGCATTTTCCATCCCTGGACTAATTGGGCCACGGACGGCTTACCCAGGTAGCCAGCACACCGGCATCATGATTGCACGACCTCCGGGAGTGTAGGATGCCCGGAGGAAGTTGTCCCCACCGCTGTGAGCCCTGCAGGGTGGGATTTTGCTTGCCTCTGGCAAACTGGTGGCTGCAAGGCAACACGTCTTCTCCCCTGAATGAGTGACTGGCAGTGGGAGAGAAACTTAAGAGCGACCCGTGGCCCTCCCGAGAAGATCCATGGGAGATGCAGGTGGCACTGGGACTGTGGATTCTGAAGGGAGGAGGCTGCATGAACTCACGTTGCCCCCAAGTGCCCACTGTACTGCGGTGCTTACGGAGGGAGGCTTGAGCAGAGAGTTGGGGGGCCTGTTGGTCTTGGGAGGCCATGCGTTACTGTCTGCCCCGCGGTCCGTATGGGCAATCCTGATGTTCCATGGCTTTTCATCCTACCAACGAACTTAACGAGCATATCAGCTCCTGATTTCTGTTTTTTCTTTGTCGTTCACCACCTTATGTAGGCCAAGCTCGGCACTGACCCAGTGCAACCAGTTACACTTTCTTGCTTTACGTTAAGTTAACTGCATAATGTTTTATTCTACGAATACCTTGGGTCCAGTTTTGCAGAAATAATTTGTATCCATGTTTGCAGTTGATCATAACATAGGTTAAAATCAATGCTTAATAATCATCAGGATCCTGTACATTATATAGTATTTCGATATGAAAAGTACCTACTTTGAGCCAGAAGCAGTGCCTTACAAGATCAATGCTAGTTTGTAATGTATTTATACTTTGCTTTCCTTACTTTACATTGCTGTTGGGCAACAGACACTATTCTATTGTCATGCCACTGGCAGTAGCCTAATCTGCTAAGAACTAGTAGCACAATATGATTGTGTTTAAAGGTCAATGTAGCGGGTTTTTATTACTACACAATGTGCCACAAGCCTAACTCATCCTGAGATTTGAGGCTGCATAGATGTCTCTACATAACCCGCTAGATATCTATCCCCGCAGTCAGAAGATCTAACCTGCCCTTGACTAGACTGGTACAGACAAACTACGCTATGTTTATCAACTACATGCTGTACGTTGCAGTATTTTTCATTTAAGTATATGTTTTGCACAACCATTTGCATTCTTTAACCGCCTACAAAGAATATGTTTCCATATGCTGTAAAATGTGACACTGTTGTTGAGTTTTGAAAGATGAAACAATAAAAAAACAATTTAACACACATTAAGATAAGTAAAACATATGCTATAGTGCAGGCATAGGCAACCTTTGGCACTGCACATGTTTTGGACTACACCTCCCATGATTCTTTGTCAGTATTATGGGTGTAAAAGCATTATGGGGGATGTAGTCCACAACATCTGGAGGGCCGAAGGTTGCCTATCCCTGCTTATAGTGTCTTGCTCTGCATAAATTTTAAGGGGCCCCCCACTGCCCAAATACAAAATAAATAAAAATCACTGTTTAGCAGATATACCCCAAATAAACACTTGCATGTATTTAATTATGCATTTTTTTCATTGGAGTTATTTCTAAAAACAGTCTGCAAAAACTGCAGATCTCTTGTCTGCTGTCTTTACAAGCCCTCCTCTTCTAACCCCAACCAGAATTTATGTTACTGTCCAGTCACAGACTTTCCCTAATGCAGCTCAATGAGAAATCTTTGCAAGGCAGGTTCTCTTGGAAAATGCTGCCTCTTGAGTTCAGTGTAAATATGCTTACCAAACCAGGCAGTAGCAGGAGCTGTTGTCTGCTTGAACGTCAGAGGGGTGTAACCAGGTGAATTTCTAAAAGTGTCAATTTCTATTGAAATCTTCACTTTTTCCAAAATGAAAACAACAGGACACACTCTTCACATAAAGTGTTTCAGCAAGCCAAAGTGATGTAGGGGTCTGGAGTGTCTTTTTAAGGTTCCCTAAATAAAAATTTGAAAAAAAGCTCACCTTTTTTTCCAGTGCCAAGATCCATGCCTGCAGCACTCGATGTCACACTGACTTTTGTCCAATCTAAATATTGGGAACAAAAAGTGCATGCGCTCCTCCAATCAAATGGAGGCTAACTTAGCTACCCACAGCAAAAACACCTCTACCTCTAGTGGCTGTCAGATAGACAGCCACTAGAAGTGTATTTACCTCTGCAATGTAAGCATTAGTGTATCTACTAAATGGCAGTGTTTTACATTGCAGTGTTAAAACTATAGGGCCACTGCAGCCTGACCACTTAACTGAGATTAAGTGGTTTGAGTGTCTGTGGTGGTCCTTCAATGTTTGACTGTGAAGTGGCTGAGAAGCAGGTGGCAAGGAGACTGTTGGGATATCTCTGCATTATGCATATCCTGAACTGATGCTGGAGCCGGATAGTGGCGTCATCCCTCCCATGGCATCAAGCTGCTGGGAGCTAGGCATTAAGTACAGAGACTGTTCCCATAAATAAATAGAAAGAAAATTATGTGTATCTGAGTCTGTGTGTATGAATGTGTGTTTACGTATAACTCTTTGTTTGTTTATGTGTCCATTTGTGTGTTTGCATATAAGTCTGAGTGTATGTATATGTGATTGTACAAGTCATTTCCTTGACAAAGGGGGGAGGTGTATAGTAAAGACACACACACAAAAATCCTACAATGTGAGATGACACCTTTTCAGGTTGAAGCCATGCAGCTCACTTTCTTTTAGGATGTATGCTGATCCACTGTGTTGTGGAGACATTACCTATCCTGAATTACTAAGCATCTGCAGCACTCGAACATCCGGTACAGATGGGGCCAAATCGAACCCTTAAAGCTGACGCCAACAGGCTATCATTCGATGCCAATGGCCCTCGGGTTCAAGGACTGTGCCAAAGCCTCCTGTCTCCCAACCCTCATTCATCTCACCGTTTGTTCCACGGCAACCTTGTGGAGTGGGATAAGAATTTACAAGTTACTTTGTTTCAACTCCCTTTTCTTGTTTTTATGATTAAAATAATGTTTGTTACTTTTTTCCCCCTTGCTTTGCTTTGTTGTTTTTGTGCATTTACTGAAATGAAGGACAGTAGAACGTGTGTATGTAAATATGTATATTTATTTATTTTGAATAACACAAAGCATCATGGTTAATACATGCTGAGACTATAGTACAGAAAAATCAGTTAAAGGTTGCCAGATGTATATGTTTTAAAGATACTAAACATCAGGTTGCATGCATGCTGCTGTATTTACTTTTATTACAACTACTGCACTTTTGCAATGAGATGAAATACACAACTGATGATGAACCAAAGTAACGTAAATAAACGAATACACTGAAGCAGCCAAAACATCATCTTAGTAGGCAAGCATAGCAAATAAAATAGATAAATTATAATTTAGGTATATAAGGTCACATAGGGAGGTTTATCTGTCCCAGCTCTAAACACCTAAAAGTCAAAACATTTCTGTTACCTTACTTGGAAAAAAGTGGCTATATTTGTATAGATGACATATATATTATTATTTATATAGCGCCATCAGATTCCGTAGCGCTGTACAATGGGTGGACTAACTGACATGTAATTGTAACCAGACAACTGGACGTACAGGAACAGAGGGGTGGAGGGCCCTGCTCCATGAGCTTACATTCTAGAGGGAGTGGGGTATAGTGACACAAAGGGTAAAAGTAGGGGTACGAAGTAGCTTGTTTGAAAAGTATTAATTGAGGGCTTAGTAGGTATATAGTAGCGATATGTTCGATGTATCGCCTATGATCTATTAAATACATTTTATTGACAAAAAAATAAATCTACAGTTGGGTTTTGGGGAGGGTGGGGCAGCAAAGTAAAATTCTACTCTCAATCACTTATTTCTAAGTCTACATAGTATTTATCTCAAGCAGAAGAAACCCAACCAAAAGTATTTTTTTCATCTACATCTATACTGCTCAAGTTGTATAAAAACAATGTGATTATCTCCTATTAACTGTGTCCCAGCAGTGAGTGAGCAACATCAATATCCAGTTTTTGTTGAGTAAGACAGAAAATAACACTGCTTAATATACTTCCCTATTCATACAGGAGGAGGAGCCTTACTCGTAATATAACGTCACCCAGCCCCAGACCCTTATAAACATATGAAATAGTGGAGGCAGGCTCCTTCCTTCTCTGTTAGGCACAGAAAGCATCAACACGCAGTTATGCCCAGGCTTAGTGCCCTCTCTTAATCTGGACTCAGACATCCCCAGCACTAAACAAGCAGACCCTTTTGCAGCTACTTGTACACAGCTTCCACACTCTACTGCACTTTCGTAAGTAACTCTTTGCTTGCTAATCTTGTTGTGTGCACCTTGTTCGGGTGCTGTGTGCTCTTCTTAAAGTTGCCACTACCCCTACCCAAACACTGCCTGGGTGGGTATGTATTAAGATCTACTGTCATGTGGTGCTATCTATTTTTATTCCGCTCAAAAGAAAATGCAACAGACTAAAGTAACTTGTTTCTGGAATTCATGTGATCGCACAGTTCTATGTAAAGAATTCTCACTGGCATGCGATTAGTAAGTGAGTCAGGGTGCAATGGGTTCAGCAGGAAACTGCGGGTACATTTGCCCTAGAGTGGCGCAGGTCACCTCATCGCCACACTGGCCGTACGTAGATTACAACTCAGATCATGCTGTGCCAGCCAGGATTAGCAGTAACTGTGATGGAGACATGCAAGTGTATATAAAGCCCATGACTCTGCATGATCAGTAAAACTTGACACCGAGACACGTGTGGCACGGGGAAGCCCAATTCTGAGATCTCATTATAGTTAGTTATTTGATGTATTTCTAATGATCCCAGTCTAACATTTTGGATGCTAAAGAACGACCAGAATAAATTAGGAACATGTTGCCAACCTGTCTATTACAATTAATTATGTAACATATCTGTCTGTTTGCCCACCCATTGTACAGCGCTGCGGAATTTTTTGGCGCTTTATAAATAATAATAAATATATATGTATGGCTTGCCCACCCCCAGATTTAAAACAGTTTTACTTGTTTCATTATTTTCCACTTGTTTTGCTGTTCAGATCACATATTTAACTTTGTTTTTTATAAACTAATGTCAAACCGTGTCTGCTTCAAGATCAGGGCAACATGTTCAGTAATACCTATCCGTGCATGCTGACTGCTGTAACTGCAGGGCAACATATACAGTACTACATATTGAAGCTCACAGAATAATCACTATTTATCCAGAATCCTATGCATTATTAAAGGATCGCTATAGACAGGAAATTACCCTTCACCTTCATTAAAAGCATGCAGATCAAACTTAAAAATGCACACCAATGCAAAAATGCAATGTTTTTCAGCCATTCCTGGCCTTCTTTTTGCACTTTGGTTGTCTACAGAAGTGCCATGACAGCAAGTTAACCTGGTATTGAATTCTTATTTTAATTGTTATAAAAAATCTTTCAACAACCACCTACCCTTCAAAGTCTCCTCTTCATGTAATAGTCATATGTAATGTGTCTTTGCTTAGTAGCACTTGACATTTGCAAGTTAGTAACTATTTTTCTCTTAGAATTTGGAGCAGGGCCACAGAGACAGCAAATCAGATTTTATCCATCCTATGGTTACTCACATTGCACAGTCTGTATTCAATTAACCGTTTACCAATATTCTGTACGTTTTAAAAATTTGTGACTAGATTCCACTTTTTCTTAAATGTAATAACTGCCTCACGTTTGTCCTTTAATAAATAACGAAACTGTCTGGGTTACTGTGACTTCTCCAAATTGAATATTCTGAAAAAAGTTTTTATCATGTCTATATTAGCCAAAATATTACAACTTGTTGTTAACTGACCATAACTCACTGTTTATTGTTGAATACCTACGACCTATATAAATATATATATATATATATATATATATATATATATACACACACATATATATATATATATATATATATAAATACAGGTAGTAGGTATTCAACAATTATATATATATATATTTTAGTATTTTTACATGTCATTTTCCAAGCAAATTGACTTGTTTAATATAATTTAATATCATTTCTATGAGGATGACACACAAATCTATTTTTCCTCTCCAATCTCTCACCGTCCCTCTTGATTTGTGTCTCTGACTGCCTCTCTGCTATTTCCAACTGGATGGCGGCTAATTTTCTTAAACTTAACCTGTCCAAAACAGAACTTTTTGTCTTTCCTCCCTCTAGTGTTGCTACTCCTGTGTCTGGCTTCATCCAAGTCAATGGCACTTCCATCAGCTCTACCTCGCAGGCTCACTGCCTTGGTGTGCTCTTCACCTCTCCTTCCCCCCCCCAAGTCCAGTCACTTGCCAAATCCTGCCGCTTCTATCTCAAAAACATTGCTCGCATCCGCTCCTATCTAACGCCAGATGTGGCCATGGTGCTGGTCCATGCCGCTATCATCTCTCACCTTGACTACTGCAATCTGCTTTTCAGTGGTCTTATGCATTTCCAGCTGGCACTGTAACAGACCAAAATAAATGTGATGGCAAGGCTCATCTTCCTGTCTGCCCTCACCCATTGGCGGATCTGGGGGGGGGGCAACGGGGCAATTGCCCCCCCCCGAGATTCCCCCCTGCCGGCTAACGCAGGGCTGGCATTGCCCAAGTGCCAGCCCTGCAATGTGCCTGCAGACCGGGGAGGGAGATCAGAGCTCTCCCTCCCCGGTCCGCAGGCACTGTGCTGACAGCCGGCATGGGAGGGAGAGGGAGAGAGAGAGGACCCGGAGCTCAGTCTGCAGCTCCTCCGGGTCCTCCTCTCTCGAGATTTGGAGCGTTGCCGCGGTTACCACGGCAATGCTCCAAATCTCGCGAGAGTGAACTCTAGCCCTGGAGCGCGGGCTAGAGTTCACTCTCACCACCTGACCACCAATGAATCCCCCACCGGACCACCAGGGAAATGTCCCCCCTCCTCCCAGTAAAGGTAAGAAGGGAGGGGGGACATAGGATATTTATTTTATTAAATAATAAAAAAAAATATTATTAAAAAGCCTCCTGCCCCCCATTACACACACTGCCCCCCCTCATTACACACAGTGTCCCCCATTACACACACTGCCCCCATTACACACACTGCCCCCCATTACA
>CAKOES020000001.1:14851-56936 GCA_933207985.1 Pelobates cultripes
AAACACTGTCCCCATACACACACTGTCCCCACACACACTGTCCCCCGTACACACACTGTCCCCCGTACACACACTGTCCCCATACACACACTGCCCCACAAACACTGTCCCCTTACACACACTGTCCCCATACACACACTGTCCCCACACACACACTGCCCCACACACACACTGCCCCACACACACACTGCCACCATACACACACTGCCCCACAAACACTGTCCCCATACACACACTGCCCCACAAACACTGTCCCATACACACACTGCCCCCATACACACACACTGCCCCAAAAACACATACAGTGCCCCCATACATACACTGCCCCCTAACACACACACTACAACCCTGACATACACTGCCGCACTCACACACTTCACCCTTAACACACACCACTGCTCCTATACCCTATATCCCAGCAGACCCCAGTAAGTTGTCAAACTGTTCTTAAACGGTATGACTACTTACTCTGGGGTGGAATCCTGGCACTACTGACACCATAACTACTACACTGAGCTGTAGTGGTTATTGTGCCTGGATTATTTAATTAAATAATCTGCAAGTGCCCCTCCCGAGATCAGGCTCTGGATCCGCCACTGCCCTCACCTCCCATGCCTCCAACCTCTGTCAATTCTTACGCTGGCTTCCCGTAAGCTATAGGGCTCAATTTAAAATTCTGATGCTTGCTTACAAATCGCTGCACAACGCTGCTCCTATCTACCTATCCTCACTGATACACAAGTATGTTCAGTCCATGCCTCTGCGGACTGCCAAAGATCCACGTCTATTCTCTGTTCCTACTCGCACCTCTTGGCTCCTGCCTCCAAGACTTCTCTAGGGCTGCGCCGTCTCTTTGGAACTCCCTTCCCTGCTCAGTTGGACTCTCACCCAGTCTCAGTTCCTTCAAAAGATCATTAAAACCCTCTTTTTTGGGAAAGCTTATCAATTAAACTGTTAATAGCTTTCCCGAGTACCCACTACTTTATTAAGCAATCTTTGGAGAGGCTTTGACTGGTCTGCTGGAGGTGAGTGGGAATTCAATGCCCTGTACGTTCCTATTCTCTGGACACAGATGGTCCTTCGTTCCACCGTTGCTGCGGCATCAGATGGAGGGGTTGTGGAAGGGTTGATTGAGTTGCATTGCAAGATATATCTAGATGTATAAAAAAATATGTTTTTTTTGTTCATTTTCCTCCTCTTCTCACTTTCCCCTCCCCCGTCCTTTTTCTATCTTCATTCTCTGGCTCTTGCAACCTTGCTATGGGTCTGGATACCAACAACATCTTTTGACCGATAGTTTATTTGCGTTCCATTAAGGGTTTGTTTAATACGATTACTACCATTTGCTTTTATCTTATTGTTATGGTTAAATGTCTGTGTGTTATGAATGCTAATTTTTTACACTTGAACTATTCATGATATTCTAAGCTACATGTTGGTACATTGTACTGTACAATGCCCATTGCTGCCGTCCTGTTATAGTACATATTGATATACTGTGAGTTTCATTTTAGCTATTACTGCAAAGCTTTATACTTATCCCCTAGGGTTTGTGTGATGCCTATCTAATGTAGCCCTTGGGATGAAGGGGAGACACTATCACTCATCATTTAGAGACAGGAAGGAGGATATTATTTATTTTTTTGGGAGCCTAAAAGCGCCCGGTGGTGCTTGTACCAGACCCTTAGTAACGCCAGGCCATTGGTGCTCGGAGATGGTCTTCACGTAAGCCCTTTTTCTCAGACCTCTCTTCTTCGATGATTGGACCATAGTAAAATGAAACTTGAACATGGAAAAGGAAATAGAGGGGATTTTAAAAAAATAAATAAAAATTGCTCTTGTTTCAGAGGTGTGTAATCCACTTTTTACTTTTGTGCCTTGCTTATAGGGAATTGTGGGGGGATCGCAGCAATACGCTCTAGCGAAGCTTTTTTTTATTATTATCACTACTGCTGTCTAAGCACTTACATCGGAGGGTATGTCCAACCCTATTTCTCAACTGTTATTTTTGTTTGTAAGGATCAATATTATGCTGCATCATTTTATCACACATTTTAGATCCACCAGTCCGGTGTACTGCCTCTTTGGCCACCATATATTCCTAGGTTTTGATTGTTAACCTGACTTAGGCTCACGTCGCAATTCTGGCACATACGCCCACTTTGACCATTATACCGCTATAATACAATACAGTCTCATCTGCATGATACAGTTTTTAGACTTTGTTTCCAAGCACAGACTTAAGCTGCTAGCTTGCCTATATATTGATGTGTTATTATACATTTACCTGAAAATATACATGTATCGGTTTTATCTTATGTTGCTTTACTGTGCCACATAATCTTATCATATGCTTTTGCACTTTGTCTCTAACCATTAATATCACTTTGCAAAGGCTACTTACAATGGTATTGACTCTTGTTGACTCCCTAAGCCTCTGCATAGGCAAACATAAGTCTATTTTCTCAGTCTGTAGAATGTATGATCTCACTCTGCACTTAAAATAAATAAATACATTTAAAACAATTACATGTCCATTAGTCCACCTATTGGACAGCGCTATGGAATTTGTTGGTGCTTTATAAATAATAATAATAATAATAATAATAATAATGGTGTTTTTACTGCACGCCCTTTACTGAGCTTCTCTGCAATTTTGGCATGGCAGGTGCACTGTTATGCTCGTTAAGGTGATATTTCTCACTGCACTCTGGCAAAGCTGTTTTCATTCGCTGCTACATCTGCTTAAAGCATTAAATAAAGGGCATGTTTGCTAATGGATTTAAATTGTGTTCGGTGAAATGTGCTTTGAAAGCATTTAGTCAGATACGTATTTCCAGTTAAAACATTACATTTATTCCATTTTCAATTTATTAAAATTTTTTTGATGGTGGCTTTTTTATTTGAGCTCTTAAGGTAAATGCTAGTGCAGGGTTTTTATATTTCAGTTTACACATATTGTTCAGACATTTCTATCCTTTCTACGTGAATTTTACTAGAATAATTTTTATACCTGTTTTTCAGAAGTGTAGGCTTTATCACAGTTGAATTATTTCATTTACATTTCTGGAATATAATTTTTACTGTATGGGGAAATAGTTCTTGTGTCTTAAATTTGCCTTTAAAGGAACGCTCCAAGAAACATAACCACTCCCGTTATAAGTAGTCATACATAGAACAGTTTGACCTCTTAGGGTACTGTTTCTCGTCTCCAATACATCCAACAGAGAGTCAGAAGCCCTCAGTCTGAGAGTGGTGGGAGTACCTCATTGTCACTGAGCTGCTCGGCACAACAGGGCTTAGCTCAGAAAAGCTGACAGTAGCTCATAAGCAGGAGCTTCGGGCTCTCCGTTGGTTGTTGTGAAGGTGGGGAGCAGTGTCTGGCGGACCCCAAGTAAGAAGCTAAGGCGTTCTAAAATGGTTTGCCAACTTACAATGGAAGGGCCAGGCCATTCTTGGCATTATAACCACTACAGCGCTCTGTAGTGGTTATTGTGCTTGAAATGTTGCTTTAAGTCTTCCATCTCTAGCTAAAGCTACTCTGTTGATTGTTTTTTTTAATATATAAATACTAGAACCACCTTGTTTTTATGCCTTTTATAAATAATGCATGAAAAATTAAATAAAATAAAATATTTATATGTAATGTTATTAGAGCTGCATCATATCTCCTGGGAAACAGCAGCCACAGTGTCTCCAATAAACAGGAGAATCCCCTTCTAGTCTGGGGGAACTGAACTTATCTCACAAACGTCTATCCAGCAATGGTTTATGGGATATGCTTGCTCTCGTGTCCAAGGACACTAGACATCCGTCAAAGGAAACATTTAGCCAGAACTGTGTTAGGCATAACAGAGGTCCTGAAAGGATACTGGGAAAGATATAATTACAGGTATAGACTTTCCCTTCGTTTTATGGAGTAAAAGACCTTCATGACCTTAAACTCTGGAACCTGGAGGAAAAATGAACAGTATTTTATTAATCTATGTACTGCGAGGCTTGTTACCAGCTAACCCATAGTTGACTGAAAAATAGAACAAGGCAGCTTCCACTAAAGAAAGATCTACCCCTCTCTCTTCAACAGTCCATACCATCCAACATTGTTCAGTGATGTAAACATTCTGGAGCTGAACTAGCATCTCCTGTACATAGCCTTACTGTGTGACAAGCGCTTACCTTTCCCCGCCGGTCCCGCGCAGCGCCGGGTCCTCCTCCGATCCTTCCGGGGGGCGCTCAGCGATTCTGACGCCGGCCGCTCAGAACACGCCCACATTTATGACGCGGCGCATGCGCGCCGACGTCACACCGAAAAAGGCGCCAAAATTCAAACGTGGCCACGCTCCCGGACTTTTTGGGGGCGTGGCTACGGAATTAAAGCCAAAGAACCCACACTATAAAAGGGCTATCATGACACTTGTCAGATGCCCTAGTGTGGTTCTTGTTTAAGTCCCCTGGTGCTATCTTTTCTTATTGTTCTTCCTGGTAATTGACCCTTGGCTTACTCTCTCTGACTATTCTGTTTTCTGGTTTCCCGTCACTTGGCTTGGATAATCGTGTGCCCGTCTTCCGTATTCCCTTGACCTCTGGCTATTTCTCTTGACTATTCTCAGACGCTAGTCCGGCCATTCTAAGGTCCGGTAACCGTCTTTCTGTGGGTTTCACGCTGTGTGAAGGGGTCATTGTTGTGACTTTGGTCACTGTCGTGACATTACACTAGGGCCATGGACCCTGCAGGTGTTAACCCTCTCGGACCAGCACCTGATGACCGGTTTGAAGAACTGGACCATCGTATGGACCAGTTCGCTATTGCGGTACAAACCTTGCTTGCTCGTACTGCCCATCTCCAACCGGAGGAGCAAACCCCAATACTCAGACCTCAGGAACAACCCATGGAAATGGGTACTCCTAATCATGCTACCTCCCCTCTCCGTTACGGGGGTGATCCTAAAGGCTGCCGAGGTTTTTTGAATCAAGTCAGTATTTATTTTGAGCTCCATCCGAGAGCATACCCTGCAGATAGGGCAAAAATAGGTTATATCATTACCTTATTGGTCGATAGGGCATTGACTTGGGCAAATCCTCTGTGGGAGAACGATAACCCGGTAGTGTTTAACTATGTAGAATTTGTCGCAGCTTTCAGGAGGGCTTTTGATCCTCCAGGGAGGAGAACTAACGCTGCCAAAACCTTGCTACGTATGAGACAGGGTTCTCGTTCTCTTGTTGATTACGCTTTAGAATTCCGTACTCATGCGGCCGAAGTTAGATGGAATGAACAAGCATTTATTGACGTATTCATGAACGGGCTTTCAGATAAACTCCTAGATGAAGTCGCCACTAGAGACCTACCCAATGTGCTAGAGGAATTGATCACATACCTTTCCCACATTGATGAGCGTCTTAGACACAGGCAGAATACTAGAGACAGACCTCGACGGGTGCCAGAACGCTTAGCGTTAACCTATCCTTCATCCGAGACAACAACAGTCGCTCCTCCAGAACCAATGCAACTGGGAGTCACGCGTTTGTCTGAGGATGAAAGACAATACCGCCGTAGGGAGGGACTATGCCTATATTGTGGCCGAAAGGGACATTCTCGCTCAACCTGTCCTAACCGGCCGGAAAACTCCCGCACCTAAGCCCTCATGGAGGACAGGCCTTGGGTGTAATGTGTATGTCCTCCTTTGATGATAAAAAAGACCATAGGCTTCTTCTACCTATTGTTATCGAGTGGGAAAAGAAAAAAGTGCCAACCATTGCCTTAATAGACTGTGGGGCGGCCGAAAATTTTATTGATCATAGATTCGGTCAGGAACATGCTTTCCCATTTCAGAATAGATCAACACCCTTGGCCGTTGAGGCCATAGATGGTAGACCATTATCTATCCCGTTTATCACACAAGAGACTCTTCCAGTGGTATTGTCCGTAGGTTCCCTGCATAAGGAGGTTATTATCCTGCAACAAGTCACTTCTCCCATCTTCCCGGTTATTCTTGGTTTTCCTTGGCTCTCTAAACATAACCCTTCTATAGATTGGGAGAAAAAGGAAATTGTAAAATGGAGTGAGGCCTGCCATAGAAAATGTATTACCCCTATTAAACAAGTAGGTCTACTTAATGTACCTACTATGGAACCTTTAACCACTTTAATACCCAGACAATATTGGGATTTAAAAGCAGTTTTTGAACCAAGAGAGGCAGAAAAATTACCCCCACACCGGTCCTATGACTGTCCAATTGACTTGTTACCCGGCACTATGCCTCCTAGAGGCACAGTTTATCCCCTCTCGGTAACCGAGAATAAGGTATTAGAGGAATATATCACAGAAAACTTAAGAAAGGGGTTTATCGTCAAATCTTCCTCTCCTGCTGGCGCTGGGTTTTTTTTTGTTTCCAAGAAGGAAGGGGACTTAAGGCCCTGTATTGATTATCGGGGTTTAAACAAAATAACTATACGTAACGCCTATCCTATTCCTCTAATCACGGAACTTTTCGATAGATTAAAAGGGGCGACTATCTTTACGAAATTGGATCTCAGGGTGGCATACAATCTAGTGAGGATTAAAAAAGGGCACGAATGGAAGACTGCTTTTAACACTCGCTATGGTCACTACGAGTATAGGGTCATGCCATTCGGGTTATGCAATGCCCCAGCAGTCTTTCAAGACTTCATTAATGATGTTTTAAGGGAATTTTTACATATGTTTGTTATTGTCTACTTAGATGACATTCTAATCTACTCCAAGAATATTCAAGACCACCATACTCACGTTAGGTTGGTTCTTTCTAAACTCTTAGAAAATGGACTTTATTGTAAATTAGAAAAATGCCAATTTGATATAGACACTGTGCATTTTCTGGGTTATATAATTTCAGGGTCTGGATTTCAAATGGATAAGAAAAAACTAGAAGCTATCCTTAATTGGCCCCTGCCCGTTGGTCTCAAAGCTATCCAACGCTTTCTAGGGTTTGCCAATTATTATAGAAAATTTATTAAGGGTTTTTCCTCTATCACTGCACCTATCACTGCCATGACCAAAAAGGGGCGAAATTCTATGGAATGGAATCTCGAGGCCAAAGAAGCTTTTGAGAGACTTAAATTGGCCTTTTCTTCTGCACCAGTATTGAGGCATCCCAATCCCTCTCGTCCATTTATATTAGAGGTGGATGCATCAGAGACCGGTATTGGGGCCGTACTGTCTCAACGTCCATCTGATGATCAACCATTGCATCCCTGTGGATTTTTTTCTAAGAAATTAACTGAGACAGAAAAGAGATATGACATTGGGGACAGGGAGTTATTGGCTATTATCTCTGCCCTCAAGGAGTGGCGCCATCTGTTAGAAGGGTCTACCGTTCCCATCACCATCCTTACGGATCACAAAAACCTTTTGTATTTTGGAGAAACTAAAAGAATGTCAGATAGACAGATTAGATGGTCTTTATTTTTAACACGATTCAATTACATAGTAACTTACAGACCAGGATCAAAGAACACTAAGGCTGACGCCTTATCCCGTCAATATGAACACTTATCACCTACAGTAACACACCTCTCTTCCATAATCCGATCCAACCACATAATCGCAACAGTCCGTGCCAAAATCTCTTCTGGGTTAATGGAAGAGTTATCTAGGTTTCAGGATCAGACCTCATTAACTATTCCCAGGGGTAAACTATACGTACCCCTGTCTTATCGAAAAAAGGTTTTATTCCTTGTACACAGCTCCAAATTAGCAGGACATCCAGGTATTCATAAAACTGAGTCTTTACTTGAAGAACAGTTTTGGTGGCCTTCATACAAGAAGGACGTTCGCGAGTTCGTTCTTGCTTGTAGGGTCTGTGCTTCCACTAAATCGTCCAAAGCTCGTCCTTTGGGCCTCCTTTTGCCATTGTCCATTCCCGATAAACCCTGGACTAGTATTGCCATGGATTTTATAGTGGATCTGCCCCCTTCCAGGAACCATAAGGTTATATTGACTATAATCGACAGATTCTCTAAGATGACTCATCTCATCCCGCTAATCAAATTACCCTCCTCTTCTGAACTGGCCTCTTTATTTATAAAAGAGGTAATACGTTTACATGGCATACCTCAGGATATTACATCTGACAGGGGTCCACAATTCATTTCACGGTTCTGGAGGGCATTTTGTGACCAATTAGGTATTGTCCTTAACCTTTCTTCTTCTTATCATCCCCAATCTAATGGAGTTACGGAAAGGATGAATCAATGCCTGGAGCAATACATCCGCTGTTTCACTTCTGAGCACCAAGACGATTGGGTGGAATTACTTCCATGGGCTGAATTCGCCCATAATAATCTAATACACAAATCCACTCTACATAGTCCCTTTTTTATTAATTATGGGTTTAATCCTACAACTTTGCCGAGTTCTTTTTCATCTACAGGAGTGCCTAGTGTTGACAGTACTCTTCACAATATGAAAGACACTTGGCTAGGGGTTAAACATATCTTAAATCAAAAGTCTCAGATTCAAAAGAAAAATGCAAATAAACGACGTAGGGCTGCTCCTACGTTCGTGGCAGGAGACAGGGTTTGGTTAAGTACCCGTAACATAAAGTTAAAAGTACCCTCGATGAAATTTGCTCCCCGTTTCATAGGTCCGTTTCAGATACTCAAACGCATTAATCCGGTCTGTTATAGTTTGAGATTACAGAATACTATGAAAATTCCTAACACTTTTCATGTTTCCCTTCTCAAACCGTTCATTTGTAATCGTTATACGCAGATTGTCTCCGCTCCTCCTACCACACCAGTGGAGGATCATGTCGAATACGAAGTTAAATCTATATTAGATTCCCGGATTTCTAGAGGTAGATTACAGTATCTCCTTGATTGGAAAGGTTACGGTCCCGAGGAGCGATCATGGGTCAATGCATCAGACGTTCACGCCCCTCGCCTGATTCGTCTGTATGAAAGGCGGCGCTCTTGTGGGTTCGGTTCCACCCGCCCTGGGGGCGGTTCTCAAGGGGGGGGTACTGTGACAAGCGCTTACCTTTCCCCGCCGGTCCCGCGCAGCGCCGGGTCCTCCTCCGATCCTTCCGGGGGGGCTCAGCGATTCTGACGCCGGCCGCTCGGAACACGCCCACATTTATGACGCGGCGCATGCGCGCCGACGTCACACCGAAAAAGGCGCCAAAATTCAAACGTGGCCACGCTCCCGGACTTTTTGGGGGCGTGGCTACGGAATTAAAGCCAAAGAACCCACACTATAAAAGGGCAAGCATGACACTTGTCAGATGCCCTAGTGTGGTTCTTGTTTAAGTCCCCTGGTGCTATCTTTTCTTATTGTTCTTCCTGGTAATTGACCCTTGGCTTACTCTCTCTGACTATTCTGTTTTCTGGTTTCCCGTCACTTGGCTTGGATAATCGTGTGCCCGTCTTCCGTATTCCCTTGACCTCTGGCTATTTCTCTTGACTATTCTCAGACGCTAGTCCGGCCATTCTAAGGTCCGGTAACCATCTTTCTGTGGGTTTCACGCTGTGTGAAGGGGTCATTGTTGTGACTTTGGTCACTGTCGTGACATACTGTCAGTTGAGGATCTTATTGTTATTAAAACCCTAGATAGGCAACTTTTGGCACAACAAATGTTGTGGACTGCATCTCCCATAATGCTCTCACAGCCGTAATGCTACGAAAGCATCAGGGGAGATGTACTCCACACGTGGAGGTTGGCTACTCCTGCCATTGAACAATCTGGTTTTGCAGGATCTGTCATCACAAATATGCTTTTTAACCTTCAAAAAGAGCTGTCGATAAAAAAATACATTGCTTGTTTTATCAGCTAGGCTAGTTTACTATAATTCTGGGAATTGATGACAGGTATGTGCAGCACTCAGACAATAATTATGTTTGAGACCAACCAGAAGGTTGGTCACATTTCTTGCAGGTATATTGTAGTCATTAGTTTGTTTTTACCTCCAATTTTTTTTCTTTTTTTATTCTTTATTTTTGAGTGCAGAGTAAGGTACATACATATGCAGTTATTTGTTGAGTTCTATACATCACATTAAACAATTTGCATAGGTAATCGAGAGATGTTGCACTTTTTGTTTGTTTTTATAACACGAGAGGAACATAAGTGAGTCAAGATATGCTATAAACAGTGATAAACAAGGTTTAAGACAGTCGAGTATTTTAGGGTGATGTGTCTAAGTTGTTTGCATTTTTACTGGCACGGTACAAGAGGCCCTATGCTTTAAGCTTGCTTGGGTAGAGGAACTTTCTTTTGTGTAAACGTTGAAATAGCTAGTAACATGCTTTTAACAGTGCGTGAGATGTTAAAGGACCACTATAGTGCCAGGAAAACATACTCGTTTTCCTGGCACTATAGTGCCCTGAGGGTGCCCCCACCCTCAGGGTCCCCCTCCCGCCCGGCTCTGGGGAGAGGAAGGGGTTAAACACTTACCTTTCTCCAGCCGGGGGAGCTGTACTCCTCCTCTCCTCCTTGCTCGCGACGTCATGGCTGAATGTGCATGAGCGGCAGGAGCCGCTATTCAGCCGGTGCATAGGAAAGCATTTACAATGCTTTCCTATGGATTGCGTTCTCACTGTGATTTTCACAGTGAGAAACGCAAGCGCCTCTAGCGGCTGTCAATGAGACAGCCACTAGAGGCTCTGGAGGCTGGATTAACCCTCAGTATAAACATAGCAGTTTCTCTGAAACTGCTATGTATATTAAAAAAAGGGTTAATCCTAGAGGTACCTGGCACCCAGACCACTTCATAAAGCTGAAGTGGTCTGGGTGCCTAGAGTGGTCCTTTAAGTAGATAGGTGGTACACAAGCTTAAACAAATCGGTTCTATCACAATTATGGCACACTAGCTTAGTTAAAGATGTCTGAATCTGGGGTGCCAGGTTACTATATTGCAGGCTATGATAATATGCTAGCAAAATTATTTTGAAATGCAAATTGGAAATACCCCTGTGAGGCCAAGTTCTGTGGCAAAGATAATCAAGGCACCCCTACGGAAACATAACAGCTTAAAACACATTAAAACGATGTGGCTTTCTAGGAGCCTAGTGGGTGCTTCCTAACCGGGCTAGGTTAATCTGAGGACCTCTGGCTTTGAACTGGCTTTGAGAGAGAGACAGTTCAGGCGAACAGGGTGACTGCTGCGTGGGTCTAAGATGTGTTATGATAACCTGTAAGATCTTGCTGAGTCTGTGTGTATGATGATCTATGCTTATCCACAGTCCACAGTCCTTGGGGAAAGTGAGATACTTTATATCTCCGGCTGAGTGAAGTAATGATCCCCGCGTCTCGAACAGGGCCTCAGGCCATGGGCCTCTGAGTGTATCAGTCCGGTTCGCGTCACCCGATGCCTTTTCTAGTGGCTTTGCTTGCGTGGCAGGGTATGTGCCCCATCGGAGTTCATTCTCCGGTGAGCTGTGGAAGGGCTTTCCGCTGGTTTCGCCCCCATGCAGACATCCTCGCTGCTTCCTGGTCAACGTCGCAGCGGGCTTTGTGTGCATCCACGTGTGGGGTTGCGCTTTGTTGGTTGAGGGTTGTTGGAATCGCCGAGTGGGAGGTTGGTCGGGTGCGCCGACGGGTCCTCTTCTGGAGCTTGGGGTCATGAGTGCTGCTATCTGAGGGCCCCGGCGCCGGTTCCCGCCATGATGACCTTCGGCTTTGTCTCCGTCGGGAGGCCGCTCGGGAGTTACAGGGTGGGTTTCCCTGCAGGTGGCGCCGGGTAGCCGGGCGGATCCACGCCATCACTTCCTTCAGTGCTAGCTTGTAGATATGTCTTCGGGCTTTAAACTTCGCCCAGAGGTAGGTGCATAGCCGGACAACGAACTCCAATGTGTGCTTGGGTGGCTTAATAGATGTTCGCTTAATACGCCATCTTGGCTAGGCCCTGTTTGTCCCGTTTGGCTGAGGGTTTTGTTGCTTGTTCAGGCGGTGGTATGGGGGTAATCATCCTCAGCGAGGACCGGGATGTCCCCCGCCGGTCCAGAGGGGGGGGCAGCAGGGCTGTAGTGGGCTCTCGTTTGTGGGCTTGTCCCTTGCCGGGAGATCGGCCGCCTCCCCGGACCTCAGACTTAGCTCTGGTTTAGGCCGCATGGCCGGTAGAGGTTTTTCGGCAGTGCACCGGAGCCGGACTGGTACCGTTTTGTTTGGCATGTTGCCCTGCGTCTGTTCCCGGTCTCTCTGTGCTGCTAACGTGTATATGTCGCTTGGTTTTAGCTCATTTATGCCGGTTGTTGCAAGAGCTCTTAGGATGTGCGACCAAACATCTTGGCTGTCAGGCCCCGCCCCCTCTATCTCCAATTTTTAAGTTGTATTTCATTTGTAAAAATGTTTTTAGTTTAGTGAATAACTCTATTTGTCTCACACTCTGCCCCCATATCATGTCTTCCCTTCCCATAGTGTGTATGTTTGGTGGCTGTATGCATGTCAAATGTATGTTTACTTATTTTCATGTGTGTGGTGTGTATTACCTGTGTTTAATGTTGGTTGCATATGTTGGCTGTGTATTGTATTTGGCTGTGGTGTGTGCAATGTGTGTGACGGTGGTGAATGCTGGCTGTCTGTATTGTGTGTGGCTGTGGTTTGAGTAATGTGTGTGGCTGAGGCGAATGCTGTCTTAAGTGTTTGTGACTGTGGTGAATGCTGTCTGTCTGTAATATATGTGGCTGTAGTGTGTAATGTGTGTGACTGTGGTGTATGCTCTTTGTCTGTAATGTGTGTGTCACTTTTACCTGCTCCCCCCCCTTTGCAATTTCAGCAAATACCCCAAACGTGACAGTGCAGCTTTATCTGCAAGAATTGCAGATTACATGTTCCAGGGTGGGACCATGCAATCTGCAATTCTTGCAGTTGCAGACCACATTAATTACTCCCTTGTGATCAGTGACTCAGAGCACAGCCACCAGGATTCCTGGCTGCCTAAGTCACATATGCCATGGGTGTAAATAGCACCAGACACACAAGTGCAAATATCTTTGGATGTTCAGTGTTTCAAGCGCATCCAGGCTCCTACCACCATGACCACTTCATAAAGCAGAAGTGGTCATAGTGGTTGGGGTAACTCTTTTAAAGCACATTGCTGTAGTAGGGTCTTGCAATACTGGATTCCTTCATTTTGTTTTTTAGCATTAGCACTGTTTGCTAATGTATATATGTTCATTTCTGTATTTTCTGTTTGATTATGGGTGGGCGAGGTTTTGTTTGGTTTATCCGCATTCCGTCTGCTTTTTATTACATTATAGTGTCTGTGGTTTGACTAGAACAATGCCTTTTTATTGGTCTTCATGCCTTCATTTAACTTAACTGATATTAATATTTTTAAAACGTTGTCAAAAACTCTGCTGCCTACCGAGATTTAATAAATATTATTAGGTAGGAACGCAAATCACTAAAATTAGGGAAATGCTGAATTTCAAAGAGAATAAAAAATCAGAGTCTAAAAAAATGTCAAAACACACACATAAAAAAGTATTATTTAGCCTGAACGAAAACACACCACCAAACTGGAACACGCAGCCCACCTATATTCCTAACCCGGAGCCCAGTACAGAATAGCCATATACCAGGTGAACAAAAGATTGTACACTACCGTCTATAAGTGGACCATGAACGTACAAACAGACCACTAAACCTAGACATACCATACTCTGCTCAATTGGACAATTGTTAAATTAAGTTGAACTGTATTTTTTTTTACATTTTTGTTTGTATTCTATATTTTTTTTATTCTTTTATTTTGTAGTGCAAATAATTACATACCAACTCATCATGCCCCAACAGTATGTAACAAGGGAGGCAAGATATACAGCTTGTAAGCATTAAGGTATTGAGAAAAACATGCACGTTTTTTTTAAAGGTATAACGACAAGGTTAGGAACATGCTTAGTAATACTTTCCCAGAGTTAGATTGTAACGTAGGTTCTCAGGATATGCTTATCTATCTAGACTCTATAGGAAGTGGAAACGATTAGCAATAGCATTATTCAATAACATTATTCAACAAACTGTATAACCACTTGAGGGGACATGCAAGGAGGGGTAGTTCTGCATTAGGCAGTGTTTCCTTAGAGGTTAAAGAGTAGCAATATAAGCACTACGTGTGGGGACAGTGACCTGGAAACAAGCCTTGGAGATACAGCTCCATTGGATTGAGCTAAATGAGTTAACACATTACTGAGGGACTTATAGAGCTGGGGCATACTGCAAGGGGTACAGTGAGCATGATTTATTAATAATGCTGGGTACGTCTAGTATGGGTCCCTGCCTGTCATTGCAGTATAGTACCACTTTAACTAGCTTGATCATTGGAAAGGCAATGAAATAATAAAATGAACTGTAATACATTGATGCTGTAAACCACCACCTAAAGGGACACTCCAGGCACCCAGACCACTTCTGCCCATTGTAATGGTCTGGGTGCCAACTCCCACTACCCTTAACCCTGCAAGTGTAATTATTGCAGTTTTTCATAAACTGCAATAATTACCTTGCAGGGTTAACTCCACCTCTAGTGGCTGTCTACTAGACAGCCACTAGAAGGCACTTTCTGCTTCATAGCACTATGCTAGAGCGTCGCTGGACATCCTCACACTGTGTGAGGACCTCCAGTGTCGCTCAATTCCCCATAGGAAAGCATTGAAAAGCATTTTTAATGCTTTCTTATGGGGAGCTCAAATGCGCATGCGCATTGCCGCGCATGCGCATTAGGTCTCCCCGGCCGACATAATGCAGAGGAGGAGCGGCAGGGGAGGAAGAAGCAGCGACGTGGGACATGTCGCTGCCTCTGGTAAGTGACTGAAGGGGTTTTCACCCCTTCAGCAACCAGGGATTGGGAGGTGGGAGAGAGAGGGGACCTGCAGTTGTTTTCCTGGCACTGGAGAGTCCCTTTAAGCCAGAAATCGCATATCACAGCAATTGTTTGTAGTATAGCAATGAACAGCTCACGCAACCATACCATGCTGTGTTATATACGCAACATTGTTATAATCCCTCTTTGTTTGTTTATTCTATTTCTGTAACAAACCATTCCACCGGTGTGCTCACACCCAATACATGTAATGCTTTCAAAACTCAAAAATAATTGATTTTTTTTTTTTAAAGTATTATTTAAAGGCTTTGTGCAAGAACCCTGGCCACTAGATCCCTTTGCTTGCAGTATTTTAAGTGACCCTTTAATATACCCACTAATTATATTTTATTATAAATGGAAAAAAAAAAATAGTGTATAGAATACAGAGAATCTAACCTTGCAGAAGGTAGAATCTACCAAAACAATTGAAAACCATGGAAATAGTAAACTGCATAGATGGCAGTTCACAAACATCTGGGATTCCAATTTAGCCAAAACTGACCGATCCTTGAGGCTTTTCACAAGTACTGTATGTTCTGGCTAACTCTGATTTATTTGTTTGTTGATTGTGAAGTGTCTTGTCCCAGACAATGCTTGATTGTCTACTGCTGTTGACATTCTCATTGTTATCGTGGCACCACAGATCTTGTGCTACTTTTTCAGTAAAGTCTGAATTGCCAAGGACTGATCAGAGAACTTAAAGGGACATTATAGGCACCAAACATTTCTGTCATTTAGGAGTTAAATCACTTTGTGTATACAGCCTTAGTTACACCTCCCTACTGAAAAGAAACCTAGATATTCTAGGTTCCTTTTTTGCACAGTCAAATACCTATTATTGTCTCCTCTGTTATTAGCCTCCTGGACCCTGCAGGAGTCTCTGCTGTGGGAATAATGTTCAATTTACAGAGCAGGAGATAAAAACTTCTAAAGCAACTTTTTTCATGTTGGTTGTGTCAGGCACAGCCAAGGGAGGTTTTACTAGGGCTGCATTGACAGAAACAAAATTGATTTAACTCTTAAATGGTAGAGAATTGAGCAGTGAGACTACAGAAGCATGAACCATGCACCAAAACTGATTCATTAGGCTAAAGTTGTTTTGATGCTTACAGTACCCCTTTCAAATTTTAAGCCAAAATGATAAAGTTGGAAATATAGGCAAGGTGGATAGGGTTGCCACCTGTCCAATAATTTCCGGTATTTGAGGTTGTCTCTGATGAGACTTTGGGAGAGCGTGAGAGAAATTAAGCCACAATATCCACCTCCATTATGCATTGCTATGTATACACAATAACACAGAGAGACATAGTAGGCACAAACAGTGCTTGCACACACTGTATTAAACATACTTAGACAAAGTATACACAAAATGACACACACATACTCATAGCATGCACACACTGTTGAACACACATTTACACAATGACATTTTGCTATACACACACTCATTCAGACAGTACACAAATGCATTGCTACACATGCACAATGCTACATTCACAGCCAGACATAATATACACATTGTAAGTAGTTTATTACTGATTCAGGGAATTTCCACCTTTCAAATATTTTTTATCCCTCGTATGTAATTCCCTGAGATGGTGATGCAGTGTCCTGTGATATCATGCATATTTAATTATGCAAATTAGCGTGGCCGGTATTTCTTTTAAAAAAGGTGGTAGCCCTAAAGTCGAACGATTTTTTCCAGTTTCTATATTTTCCTGTAAGATACTGGTGAACCCCTAACAACTCCCGGTTCAGTAAGGAATCCTATAAGTCTTGATGTGTTTTCACTTTTGTCCTGGAGCTCAGCTCAAGGGCCAGAGAGCTGCTCATTCTGTAATATCCCCGGAAATAATACTACATCAGTATTACGAAAGGGTTATTATGGTGTCAGGCTGTGAAATTTCAAAAGGTGTATTTCTGGAACAATTTATGTGTATTTGGTTAAATAAATGAATTATTATACTTCGTATTACAAATGTAGTTTCTTGATTTTTTATTACTAGTGAGTACATCTTGCTCAGTAAGTAATTCAGTAAATGTTCAGTTAAAGTGATTTGAACCATTTCGAGTTACCGTATTTGTTGAGAGATGCGTTGAATGATTGTGAAATCTACTTATTTGTGTTTGGATAAAGCCTTTTTTTGTGGATGACTAATAAGACAATGGTTTGCTAACTAGGCACAGTGTTTATCTTTCTTCATGCTAGGTGTTAGTTCAAATATGGTTTATTCCGGTGTTGGAACACGAAAATCCGGGGTAAAGTCCTTTTTATTAAAGTTTCACAACTTGCAAAGCAGGCAGAGCTGCAGTTTCCTTTATAGAGCTAAAATAACAGAATGAAAAAAAAAATACCAATGTTGTAGCATGGCTGAAATTTCACTCATTCTAACTGCCCGGTTATTAGCTTATGTTTTTTCCATGAAAAAGTCTTCTAAACCAGTAATGTGTTTAAAGGAACACCCTAACCCAAAATGTAGATCCCAGATGTTTTAAAACTACAGCATCCATGATGCTTTGTCATACTAAAGGCATGCAAAGCATCATGGTAGTTGTAGTTCTACAACAGAGAGTGCCATGCCCTCCGGGTTTCAAATAAATATAACTCGTCCATGGCGCCGTCTCCACCCACGCACATAATTTGAAGAGGGAGAGCACTCATGGGTTTGTATAAATATACAAAATATCGTCTTTATTAGTGTTTATACCAAAGTTGCAATAAACTGTATCTGAATCAGTACTGTGAGCTTGATTTGTAAAATGTTTTGCTTCACATTACTGAGTCAGATATATTGCAACTTTAAATTTTACTCACTAAATGAGAATTCAAAGTTAATTCAAAGAGAATTTAAAATATGAGGTAAAAGCTGAAAAGGAAAAATTCTCTGAGAATTCTCATTTTAGTGAATAAAACTGTCAGTCTCTATTCACTCAGCTTTTATTTATGTGGGCTGTGTGTATTTTGAGCTGGTTAATTCTTCTTTCATTTAGCCTCATAGTTCACAGATTCTTCAGGCGAGGTTTCTTGCCACTATTTGGGATGGATCTGATATATCTATATATTTACTGGAATTTTCTTTTTTATGTTACCAATTCATTTTTACCTTAACCCTTTAGTGACCAGACTGCTTTTCAATTTTCCTACCGTTTGGGACCCGGGCTGTTTTTACATTTCTGCTGTGTTTGTGTTTAGCTGTAATTTTCCTCTTACTCATTTACGGTACCCACACATATTACATACCGTTTTTCTCGCCATTAAATGGCCTTTCTAAAGATACCATTATTTTTACCATGTCATATAATTTACTATAAAAAGAATTATAAAATATGATGAAATAATGTAAAAAAAAACACACTTTTTCGAACTTTGACCCCCAAAATCTGTTATTCATCTAAACCTGCCAAAAAACACCCGTGCTAAATAGTTTCTTAATTTTGTCCTGAGTTTAGAAATACCCAATGTTAACATGTTCTTAACTTTTTTTGGAAAGGGCTATAAGTACAAGTAGCACTTTGCTATTTCCAAGCCATTTAAAATAAAAAATGAACGCATGTTACATTGTAACACTGATATCTGTCAGGAATCCCTGAATAACCCTTCACGTGTATATATTTTTTTAAAAGAAGACAACCTAAGGTATTCAACTTGGGGTATTTTGACTCTTTTCATGCAACCATTTTACCACCAATCTATGCCAAATTTAAAAAAAAATACAAATAATTGGTGATTATTGTTTTGACACTTACTGCCAAAGAACACCCCAATATGTGTTCAGCAACATCTCCTGAGTACAGTGATACCATCCATGTATAGGTGTGTCTGGTTCTCTGGGGGCTAAAATACCTTATTTGGAGGGTCGCATTCCAGTTTTCCAACTTGGCATTTTCACGGCTGGTCATTATGCAGCCATGTCCTATTTGGGACATTTTTGAAGCCGGCCATTGTAATTCACCCCCATCAAACCGTATATTTTTTGTAATGTTGACAACCAAGGGTATTCAATATAGGGTATGTCCAGTATTTTTTAGTAGCCACTTAGTCACAAACACTGGTCAAAGTTAGCATTTATATTTGTCTGTATGTTAAAAATGCAAAAAACAATTATGAATGCTAACTTTGGCCAGTGTTTGTGACTAAGTGACTACTAAAAAAGACAGATCATTCCCCATTTGCAATACCTTGGGTTGTCTCCTTTTGCAAATGGTATGCCATCGAGGGGGTAATTCTCATACCTGGGCTACCATATGCTCTCAGAGGCAACATAACCAATCTGTCAAATTTCAATGTGAAAAAACGGCCATATATTTGACCCTGTAACTTCAAAAACAACTATAAAACCTGTACATGGGGAGCACTGTTATACTCAGGAGACTTCGCTGAACACAAATATTAGTGTTTCAAAACAGCAAAATGTATTACAATGATATCATCAGTAAAAGTGCAGTTTGTGTGTGAAAAATGCAAAAAACGCCACTTTCACTGACAATATCATCGCTGTGATATGTTTTACTGTTTTGAAACACAAATATTTGTGTTCAGCTAAGTCTACCTAGTAAAACAGTACCCCCCATGTACAGATTTTAGGGTGTCTTGGAATGTTACAGGGTTAATTATAGTGCTAGCAAATTAAATTATCCGGACTTTCGGCCTGGGTTGTCAGGCAGGTCCCCCAAATTGCAATCAATAAAATTACTTAATTATGTAAAAATATTGCATAAATATGCACATAGAATTTAAATATATATACATATATATTTGAAGTCTACGTGTATATTTATGAAATTATTTATGTAAATTATGTATATGGACATATGTATCTTTTGTATTGTTTTATTTATATATACATATATATATATAAAATTTAATTCTAAGTGTATATAAATATCAAAATACAGTCAGAATAAATTACATATATATATATATATATATATATATATATAAAAAATATTATTTTTACTTTTTTATTTATTTTTAATTAATGATTATTTTTCACAATTCTAATATATATATTTAATATATATAGTTATTATATATATTGTATATACGTGTGTAATTTTACTCTAAGTGTATTTTTATATTAATATATTTAAATATTAATAAAAAATACACTTAGTATGACGTTTTAATTAAGATATATACGTATTATATATAGATATAATATATGTATATATCGCATATATATGTACATACATATATACATATATATATTTTTTATTTTTTTATTTTTTTTTTAACTTTTTTAAAAAAAGTTTCACCAGCAGGGGGAATGCCTGTCAGTTCAGGCAGATGCCTGGACGCCTATTACGGCAAAGTGACCGCTCTTTCAGAGCGATCATATGGCCCACGGGGGGAACTGTCTGGGCTGTCAGACAGTCCCCCCCAGTGGAGCAGAAGACCGATCGCCGGCGGGGGAACGGCGGCAATCAGGTAAGTACATGGGAATGGAGGGAGAGGGAAGGGTTAGTATTTATTTTTTTATTATTATTTATTTTGTCACTGAGTGCCTCGAGGCACACAGGCAGAGCTTTAGAAGCCTGCCTGATGGCTTTCCGATGCTCTGTTACACTAGCAGGCACCACTTGGGGCAACCCAGAAGTGATCGCTCTAAGGAGCGATCACCCGGCAGTGGGGGGTGGGGGTATTGCTCTCAGCCAATCAGTGACTCCCCATTTAACTGGCTTGGAAAGAAACTTACAACTTTCAGCAAATCAGTGGCACCCCTGCTTCCTGAAACTGAAATTTTAGAAGCATGAGGCCCCTAGGGGGAGTTGAGATTGAAGCTGGAGGCAAATTTGAGGTTAAACTGTTCGAGCATTGTTTAACCCCTGGGGGTAAGAGTTTGCCTGGTGGCTTCCTGACACCATCACACTCCTGGCACCATGGCCTCTCTCTGAAGTTGTTATGGTGCCTAAACTGTACATGTAACTGTCTATATGCTTACTGTTTGCAAAGCTGTACAGTTTATTGTCGTAAACATTTTTCATGGAAAATTGCATTTGTATTAATGTTAATTCCTACCAGTGTAATAAAAGGGACAAACTGCAAAAGTTTGTTTTGTATCTTTCAGAATGGACAGATCATTGCAAATTCTAGCTTTTCTAAATTGTGCCTTTTGATTGGTATAATACATTAAAGACATTTACTAATGATTCTTAGATTTGCTACTATCAGGTGGCAAAATCAGTTTTTCGATTCAGTATAAATATAGTGTATTGCTCCTGGTGAACGATTGTACTGCACATTAAGCAATATATTACTTGGGTGGAGGTCATTTGCTCACATTTTGCATTAATACCCTTGGCCCAGATTACTCATTTTTATTGTACTCTAAGAAATGTTATATTTTATCATCCTGATATATGTTTATGTGTCTTACCCTTTCCAGATTAATAAAATATTAAGTTAAAAATACTTATATAGGCAATTTTGAAGACCTTTGAAATTGCAATGTGAAGATCTTGTAATTAGAAAGTGTATGATATACGATATATTTGGTATGTGATTGTCTCACATGTGGCCTGTGTCCTAGTTCTTCTCTGTGAGAAGCAATCTATTGACTGGGAGATCATCAGTTGTGAAGATCTCCTGCTGGGCAAAGTAGAGCCACTGTAGTGGTTATCTTGCCAGGAGTGCCCAGGGTACGCCATTAAACTTACTTGCGGTTCACCGGGTGCTGGTGTAGGGCTTCGCTCCACAGAGGGCTGCAACCAGTGCATGGCGGTCCCCTAGGAAGTTGTCAAACTGTTCACAAACAGTTTGCTTATTTACCCTGGGAATGCACCAGGATACTCCTGGAACCATAACCACTACAGTCGCCTGTAATGGTTAGGAAACTTGGAGTGTTCCTTTAACTCTTTATTTCACTGGAAATGCAGTGCCAATTAATCTAAACTGGCAATATGAAACTCCAGCATTATCGATAAATGTATTTTTGTTTAATGCTGAATTGTTTCTTTTACAAGTCCCTATAGCAAACTATGGCTAGTGAAAAACAGTATATGTTAGTTTAGAGGAAGCATTTAGCCAGCCAGGCTGTAATGTGTACACTAAACTGATCTGGTACAGATAGTATTGGAAAGTTTACACCATTTAATATGCCAATGTTTATTCACTAAATATTCAGCTAATATCACAGCTTGCCCATTTAGACAGAATTTTTGCAATACAGTTTTCAGATCACTTTAATTTGTTGTTAAGTGAATAAAGCTCCACATCATTCACATTGCATTTTTGTCTCAGAATCCTTCTTTTTCATCGCGTAAAAAATAAACAGTGATGAAGGTGATGTGGCTTTTTGACAGGTTGTTTTGTACCTTATGTATGATGGATGGTGAATGTATAGCACACTCGACTGCACACAGTACAATGAACATTCTCTTTCATATCTGCCTATTTGCTTTGTGTGTCATGCTATTTACACCCGTGACTGAGATAACCCAGGACAGCAGTATTCACTCCCCAAAACCTGTACTGTTAGACCTTTTATAAGACACTTTTTTTATACATATATAGCGCTCAAAGAGCTGAATTGTGTTCAAACATTTTAAAAACCTAGGCCTCTGATTTTAATTTATTTACATTTACCAGAAACTCAACACAAGAATTGCCATCCTTGGCACTGCCATCTTCGAGCACACATGATTTCCCTGGGTTAACTCAAGATAAGCATCGCTGGACCTCCAACCCGCAAGTCCTCCAGGAAATCAACATAGAATTTCCTTAGGCTTCTGCAGCTCGTCATGTAGGAAGTTAAAATTATAAAATTGATAAGGATCATTGACTGACGGCTCACATACCAGTCATTAATAAAAACTGCCAAGTGCCACAGCCACTTGCATTATATCTACGCTTAACTCTTTTATCTCAGTTTCACTGTACGGTCATTCTGCAAGAAACCACTTGACACCCAAAATACAAGTAAAGCTGTCCACCTGCACCGCATTTAGCTTGCTTTACTTATTTTTAAATACGTGGTTGTATTCAACCACTTTTGTGCAAATTTAACTTGAAACATCACAGCAGCTCAGTATCTGTGAACTCCCATTTATTAAGTGACTAATTAACTCCCCCTCAGGAAGCTTAGCATTGAAACTGTTGCCAGTGCCAATCCTTCCTATCTTAATTTACTAAGCCCAATTTATGTGAGGATCTGGCTTGGGTACACCCAGATACTGCGTTTTTTGGCACTACCCAATTATACAGTCACTGAAACACAGTGGATGTTGAACAGATCTGTGATTTAAACTGATGATTAATCAGACATTTTGTATCTGTAGGTTTTATTATTTGAAGGTTTGAATAAAAATAGGATTTAGCCAAAATCCCTGTTTTACAAAAACAGGCCTTTATTGTGATTTGAAATGTACGTCACAAGCACCGAAGCTTTAGAATGGCTCTGCTGACATTTCAATGAATGGAAAATATTTCTTGGCTTCATTGTTAGAAGCGGAAGTATGAAGGTTTAACAAAAAAGCGAATTATATTGGCAGTGATATCACAGTCATTGAAAAGGAAAAGGAAGATTCTCTGGTTTTGCAAAACAAGTTGAGGAGTGCTGTAAGTGCAAGACAACCAAAAAAGATACATGAGGTCAAGCAAAGAGTGGGCTTTAAATGTAAAGGATATGACAAACAATACATTAAAATAAAAGGTGTGTTAAAAATAAAGACAACAAATAAGAGTAGCCAAGCTGTATACACATATATATACACAAAAGGAAGAAGCGCACTTGAGGGACTTTAATTAAATTCAATATTGTTGATTTTATTGCTGCAATCCAAAACTATCATTAGTTATTTATTTTAACCAATTTTTTAGGATATCCTGCAGCCAGTTTTTACTGAGCTATTGGATTGTGCAAATATCTCGCAAGTGACACTTCCTCTTTAAAGTATACAAATGTAACAATATGTCATTTGATGAGCAACGTACAATACCCGTGATATTGGTTTAAAGACTCATTAACAATAAGTAGTTTTTTGTTTTTTTGTTCTAGAATGGCATTTCTCGGTCTTGGACTGTCTTGTGAAGTATATTACTGTAATTTATTGCCTTGTTAAGTTTTTGTGGAACATTCATTTATTTGTAACCTGTTAGCCAGAAGCTTAACATTTACCTGTTATGACAATCAGCGTTGTAAATCTTACTATTACATGTGCGCTAGCAGAATCGTAATAGCGCAAGAAATGTGTGTTCCCTTTCACCTGACTATCCAGTCTCAACATGTTGGGCTGAATGCTAAGAAACAATTGACAGGCAAATTGGAGAACTCTCCATTATATGTTACTTATGCCCTCCTTCACAGCAACTACATCTGCTGTAGTTGCTATGAAAGCGAGCAGGATAATTACATGAAAGAGTGCTCTCCAATTCACCTGCCAATTGCTTCTTTGCGTACAGTCCAATATGTTGAGACTGGATATTTTACTGCAGTTACAATCTCATATATTTTCGATGTATTACAGAGCAAGCCCTGCGTCTTATGTATGTCGCAGTTCTCCGATGCAATATTGGAACTGAGTAACAGACACCGATTCATTGGCGGTAAAGCCAAAATGTCAGCATTATTGGGGGCAGTGCTCTGCTTTGGATACCACAAGTAGGGCCAATCCAATTGCAGGTGGGTGAGTGGCAGGTGGGAATGTAGGGGTTAACAACCAGTGGAACATTCCCAGAATTGTGGAAATGGTAGTATTTATCGTGTCTATTTTAGTGTAGATAAGAGCTCTCCTTTCTTTACATTCTAATATCGACTCCTACAGCTATCCCTACATGTCACTAGATTACATAAAAAATTCAGGGTGTGCCCTGCTTTTGTTTTTACCAACACATGACATTGAATTCTGCTCTCCCCATTTTATGTTCATGTCTTGTTTGTTGTTGAGCAGCTAAAATGAAACTGTAACCCTTCTGAGTGCCAAAATGCAAGTGTAAGAGGTACTTTCACACGTTTCATTTGTCTTTTTAAGGAGCAGTTTTGGAGTTTAAGTCTCCTGCCCCTTTGCTGTCCTGCCACCCTCTTCTAAGAGCTCAGAATTAGTTGGATGTGTGCATTCAGCAGTATTAATACTAGCAGTAATATTTCCAACTCGTTTAGAAAATGAGGCAGATATTCTGTTCTCTCAAGTTAACCTACAAACCCACTTCCTGCTGTATGAACAGATATAAGCCTCATTGTGGCAGATGAAGATTGTCATGATACAATGGGAATTACTCTGCTATCATTTCCTGAAGAAGTGAATGGTGAAGTGTCACCTCAACAATATTTTTAATAGAATGACAGTTTTATCAGGTTTTGAAAGGAAATGGATTGTTTGTTAAATGTTAAAAAAAGATTTAAAAAAATGTAATCCTAACCTTTAGTATATGACACAAACCTTCAGCCCCATTCATACTCCTTGGATCACACAGTGTTTGAATTTAATGTTAATCAGTTTGATGATGGCTCTGCACTGTGCAGGGAGTAAGCAGGGGGAGACCATAGAGACTATATGACTCCCTACAGTCCCGCTTGTAGCAGGACAGTCTCAGTTGTGAGGGGCTGTCCATCTTTAGTTCTCTGTTGTCTTGCATCTGAGTACATAAGGGAACTGCCTCTGAGCAGCACAGCAGGAGCTCATCATTAGACATATTCACATACTGCAGCTGGCACTAGGGCCATGAATGGAGCACTTCAGCAGCACTCCCTGCATAGTCCTGCGGGCTGGCCAGGCAGACTGTCAGTTGTTGAGCTCACCACATTTTGGGCAAGACTGCTCCATTTTCTGGTGGGCCCTCAGGACTTCTCCCACGCACCCCGAGTTACAGACCCAGTAGAGATGTGAGAATATCACATTCCTTTAGCATATGACAGGATTCTCAGGCTTATTCGTGCACCTTGGGTCAGACAGTGTTTGAAAACCTTTATTTACAGGTATGAGACTAACACAGAATTTCCTTACAGAACTTGATGAAGGGATCCTAATATTAAAACATAGTGTTGCATTGTTAGTTATCTATTAAAGAGTTTCATAGATTGCAGGGTCACCTGCGGGTAAATTGGCTAAAGTGTGAAGATTGGGGATTTAAGAGTGAGTATAATTTCTGTATGTGTTACCCCAGGCATCATTGGGCTGAAGTAGTCTGGGTGCCTAGAGTGTCCCTTTAAGAATAGCTAGCTTGCCTACTTTTAAATATTCTTGACACTCTGTGCCAATCTTGCCACGGCGACATTAAGGCACTGGGTAGGATCTCAGCAAATCTAATGCTTTGCCATGGAGAAGCATTGGGGGAGGGGGTCTATAGTGCATAGGCAGAAATCATCATGCTGGGCCAATCAGCATTTCCTCTTGAGATACATTAGATGCATTATACCAATGTATCTCTATAGGGAGCAATCGGTGCCTTCGTGCTCAGCGTAAAGATACCAAATGTAACAAAAAGCGTCCCTAGGTATCCATTAAAACACTGCCTTATCTTATAAATCGGAAATGTAAATCGGATCATTTTGACTTAAATAATATTTATTTTAATAAAATGCTCTGGGATGACAAATCTGTCTATTTTCCCAGTGGGATTTACAGGCTAGGATCACAGAGCATGTTGTTATCAACCTTCACGTTTATTTTGGACTGGTGCATATGAGGGCTGTTCTAGGCAATTTTTTGCTTGTATTTCCATGTTTTATATTTTTTTCCTTTTTTTGCAAATAAATGTGCCTTTTCTAAGGAGATTGGTGTGCAGTGCAATGTACTACTAAGGTCTGAGTGTGCGGACACTAGGGATATTTGGGGATAAATAAGTAAAGAAATCTGTACAACAATCAATTATAATGGGAAAGTGCTAAATAGATCATTACAGTATATTGTTGTTTTTTCATATATCTGATACTCAGGGATATAAAACCATAAAGTTACACTCTCACCATGTTATAACAAGTGTTTAGTGCACCTCAAGCACAATTACTCATACACTAATCTTTTTAAATTGTTGGGTGTGACTTGCAGATTGGCTGAACTTAAAGGTGCAGCAAATAACTTATTCTCATAGTTCACTTCAATGCTACGCTTTACCGTTTAATCTGAACCTGGAAAATGTTACTTCAAAAATAACATTACCTTACTGATAATCTTGGCCACTCCATTGCTTTCATAGAGAAGTGTATGTGGGGGGAACGATAGGGGGGTACTGTGCATGCACAGCAGCCTGATCACTGCAGCCAATCACTTTAGAGAGAGTTCAGAGAAGGGCTACTAAACTGGTTCATGGATTGCGGGATAAAACTTACCAGGAAAGGTTAAAGGATCTTAACATGTATAGCTTGGAGGAAAGACGAGACAGGGGGGATATGATAGAAACATTTAAATACATAAAGGGAATCAACACAGTAAAGGAGGAGACTATATTTAAAAGAAGAAAAACTACCACAACAAGAGGACATAGTCTTAAATTAGAGGGGCAAAGGTTTAAAAATAATATCAGGAAGTATTACTTTACTAAGAGGGTAGTGGATGCATGGAATAGCCTTCCAGCTGAAGTGGTAGAGGTTAACACAGTAAAGGAGTTTACACATGCTTGGTATAGAGATAAGGCTATCCTAACTATAAGAGACTTTGTTGTTGTTTTTTTGTTTTTTATAATTCTTTATTTTTGGTGCAATGGCAACAATACAGACATTTGTAAGAATGCCACAACAACATATGCATGGGATATAGTAACATGATGTTCTTTCTGTGAGTTGGGCTGAGACGAGTTCTGCACATTTTTAGTATAATGGGCTAGTATGTCGTATCGAGAGTGATAGCTGTGCCTATGGTGTGGATAATGTGTAAGGTTAGTGCTGCCCCGTAGTGTGCTTGGGCGATGGTTTGACCCTGGCACAGAGTGTGTGTTTGTGGTTTCCCTAACCCTTTGCGTGGCGCTAGGTTTGTTAAATTTGGTGATAGTGTGAGGGCTGGGTTTCTGTGGTTCGTCTATGTGTAGGCGAGTCGGGGTTTGGAGCCTGGCTATCTGAGCCTGACTTGGCTGCTGATGAGGGTATTACTGCGCCCGTGTACCCGTATAATGGTTCATGTGGGTGCTCCATGTTTTGCTATGCCCTGTAACCCCAGGGCATTAATGGGGGGGGGGCTCTGTAGTCTGGGCGCGGGGCGTCTGCCTGACTTGTTTGTTTTTTAAGTCTAAAAAATACATAATTCCATTTATTTAGGAACAATATATATATCTATGTAAGCTAGCGGTAGTGTGTTTACTTACAGTGATTTTCTGTTTCAGTGATGCACAGCTCACCCACAATTGCTTAGCGGAAACACCAAATACAATATGGTATGCACGATTTATGAATGAGCACATCTCCCCAACTCGGTTCCTGTAAAATGTCATGTAAGATCATTACATAATCTCTATGCATAGATGAGATGGATAAGCTCCCCCACTCCCCTCCTAATAGGTGATTTTGTATTATCATAAAAACGTAATAAGTACAGAGAAACCTAGATGTGTTTGGGGGGGGGGGTTCTCTTTCTTTGTTTTTTTTTCTTCTACGACAAACCCCTACCCCCATTTAGTTTGTTCTTCTTGTTATCTATGCAGAAGTGCATACAATCATGTTGTACCTTTTTTGTTTGTCTTGTTAATTTGATTAGTAAGTGAAGCATCTTCTTTCTTTCTCCATTTGAGTTTATCATATGGCTTTTCTTGTGTACCCATTTGTATTGTAAATGCATCTTCATGGAAAATCGTTAAATACAAATAATTTATGTTAAAATGTTGCAGGATTCATCTGCCGCTCTCTGTTCTTGCATGTGTTGAAGGTTTCACAATACCTCTGTGATATCATTCAGGTGTGTCTTTCTGTTGGCCCCAGAGGGCAAGCATTGAGCAGGTATAGAGAGTGCAATGTGCACATTGTGCCAGTATTAAAGCATGTAAGCTGTGCCAAATAACCAACACCATATATTAATTTTAACAAGCGTCTCACACAACACAATGGCCCTAAAAACAACAACTAGTGTAAGATGTAAGATGATTTTTGACATCCTGTAATTCAAGAATGTCAAACTCGCGACCCTCAATGAACATCTTTGCGGCCCGGTGAGCCGCAAGTACATGCTTGGTGTTAAAGCAAAGTAGGCACTGGCTTTCTCCACATTGCTGGTGCCTACTCAGCTAAAATTTACGCGATCAGAAAGAAAGCAGGACGCTGGCGGCAGCAAGGGAGCTCAGTCTTTCTGCTCCTCACTGATCCCATGCGTGCGCCATCTGTAATGATGCCGGATGCCGGAATATGACATCATATTCTGGCACCAGGCATCACTAAACTGTGTGTGAGGGAGCAGTGAGGAGCAGGAAGTAGATCTCAAGATATAAGATCCCCACTGGACCCCAGGGAATGATGTGAGTGTGTGCAAGAATGTGTAAATGTGTGTGTCAGTGTGTCTGTCAGTGAGTGTGTTTGTCAGTGTGTGTCTGTCTGTCAGTGTGTGTGTGTTTGTCAGTGTGTGTGTGTGTGTTTGTTTGTCACACACTGAGGGTGTGTATCTGTCACACACTGAGACCCTAAGGGGTCAAAACGTTGCATTTTGGTTCTTGGGTCCAATAAAATTGCCTATTATTTATAACATTTTGGAGTGCCTGGATTACTTTTCTACTTATATATGCTATATCTGATCTCTTTGGTACTGGGACTGATCCAAGAGCACCCTAGGATTCCAGGGCGAAGGGCTGAATGCAGTTCCACAACTTGTCTATGGATGTCAGTGTCACGTATTCATCCGCTTATAAAAATGTTGTTAATGACATTTACTGTCCACACAGGAAAAGTTGTGCTGAGCAGCAACCAAATCCACAGAAGGGTTAATGCTGAGCAGCAATTATGCAAATTGGAACCTGGTAACTGCCTTTGGGGTCAAAGGCCGGCTACAGCCTATCAGATCTAGAGAAGGGGTATTTGGCCCAGTTCTCATCCTGCTCAGTGCCCTGTCGTGATTTCCCTTGTGGTTGTCCGAGAGCGCGTTATTTGATTCTGGTAATTCTGGTTATTTGACTTTGGCATTGTTTTTGACTTTCCTGTTTTCTGGCTTCCCTGACTCCTGCCTTTTCCTTATCGTTGTGTCTCTTTCTGTTTCCCTTGACCTCGGCTATTCCTGACTATTCTTTGGTACGTTAGTCCGGCCATTCTAAGGTTACGTTACCTATCAGTCCTCTGTGTTACACAATTCTACGTGCTGGATCATTCTGTAATGCTGACAGTCAGTGAGTGTGTCAGTGTTGCGATGGCCGCTGCTGGACACTGGAGTACCTGGAGGTGCACAGAGGCACGCAACGCCACGTCATATTCCGATGTGACGTTGACGTGCTCCACATTCACAGGGTTTTAAGAAGTAGCGGGAGTATCCACTTTGGCACGTGGTGCGGACGGCGCCATTTGGGGTATACCAGAGGCCGGACTTCTGAGTCTCATACTGCCAGCGGCAATGTGAGTGGAGTCTCCTTGTTGGCTAGAGGGGGGTACTGGGATTTAGTGTATGGGGGGGACTGGGATTTAGTAGAGGGGGGGACTGGGATTTAGTAGAGGGGGTGACGTGGTTTAGTAGAGGGGGATGCTGTTTTTTTTTTTTTATACTGTACTTTTCAAAATAAACCTACGTTTGAGTTTGACTTGCTTGCCTTAATGCCATGGCCTATAGGTTAAGACATCAACAAAAGTTCGTTCATGTTGATTTTACCTGAAAATCCGATGCACATAGTGTGACTTCAAAATTGTTATTTTTAATTCAAAATGCTTGTCAGGGTGCTGTTTCTGAACTGGTCAACTCATTTGACCGTTTGATTTACCTTACTACAGATATCAGAAGGTTAGGAACATTCCATACTACAATGCTGCTCCTTTAATTGGGGATTCTTATAAAATATATATTCTGCATTAGTTTTCATTGCAGTCCAGCACTGCTGCTAATCTCGTCTTAAATGTTTTGCATTGATCAAGTAGACACCTATCAAACATTCCTAGTTCTCCAGTGTTTTAATGTGAGATGGGCATATTTCAGCATGGATTTATTAAATATGTAGTTCAGCACTTGGCACGCGTTCCATTTATCAGAAAACATGAATGAAACTTTTTCCTAATCTGTATGCAGTTATATTAAAATGTGACCTTAAAAAAGGCTGTAATAAAAAAAAAAATTTACATACATGTAGCACACAGACTTCGTCTCTCATGTAATGTTTTGTTTGTCGTTTTCTAAACATGTAAAGTGGTACTACAGGATATATTTATTAAAATATGACTTTTTGTCTTCTTGCAGAATGAAGAGATGGAGGTGTCTTCCTCTAAACACTCTGAAGAAAAAGTTTACTCTATTTGTCCTCGCTGCTTCTGTGATCTGTATTTTGCTTGTGAAATATGACATTTTTACGAGAACCTCCATTTATATTGTGGAACCTAAACTTTTTTCAGGAAGTGTCGAGCAGAGAGAGCTTGTTACAAACCCTCCATCCACTAATATCAACTGCACTCAAATATACGAGCAAGAACCTTCTGAAATTGGGAAGAGTTTAGAGTTACGAAGAAAAGTTATATATGACCTAAAAGATGAAGATGTAGCATCACTAACAAAAAACTGTGATGCCTATAAGAAACTTAGGAACTATGACAGTAAGCCAATTTCCTTTGATGAGAAAAATTTCCCAATTGCATACTCCATTGTTGTACATAAAGAGGCCATAAATGTAGAAAGACTTCTGCACACCATTTATAACCCAGTAAATGTGTACTGTATCCACTATGATAAAAAGTCATCTCTGGCTTTTAAAAATGCCATAACAAACCTAGCAAGTTGTTTTCCCAATGTTTTTATTGCCTCTAAACTTGAAACTGTAACGTATGCCCACATTTCGAGGCTGCAAGCAGATCTGAATTGCTTATCCGATTTGCTGAATTCCACCATCAAGTGGAATTATGTCATCAACTTGTGTGGACAGGATATGCCTCTCAAGTCAAACTTTGAACTCGTCTCAGAGTTAAAAAAGCTTAATAGCCGGAATATGCTTGAGTCTTCGCGGCCTTCCGAATTAAAAAAAGAACGTTATACATATCACCATGAAGTCAAGAAATTGTCCTATTCTGGTTACATGAAGATGCCTGAGAAAACCGATACCATTAAAGATCCTCCACCATGGAATATTGAGATGTTTGTTGGCAGTGCCTATTTTGTCTTGAGCCGTCCATTCATTAGTTACATTTTTGATAGTCGTTTTTTAAAAGACTTTTTAACTTGGTCAGAAGATACCTATTCTCCTGATGAACATTTTTGGGCTACTCTGGTCCGTGTGCCTGGAGTTCCAGGAGAAATTGCAAGATCGTCGGAGGATGTGAACGATTTACAGAGCAAGACCCGTCTAGTTAAGTGGAACTATCTGGAGGAAAGCCTCTATCCTCCTTGCACCGGTATTCATATTCGTAGCGTGTGTATTTATGGCGCTGCTGAACTCCGTTGGCTTCTTCGATCAGGACACTGGTTTGGGAATAAATTTGACCCTAAAGTAGATCCTGTTTTAATAAAATGCTTAATTGAAAAGCTTGTAGAACAGCAAGCAGAATGGACATACTTTGCTTCAAGATAACTTTTTTTTTAGCTGTGCAGGCAGACGACAATCTATTTCCTTTTTTTTTAATTCTTTTAAAAAATAATGGCACTTCCTCGTGTATGGGACACACGTTTAAGGAGATTATTCCCTAAGACCTTTTGTTACCAAAGACCAAAACTTTAAATGTAAAGACTGAAATAAATGCTCAGATTAACTTTATATATTTTTAAAAGATTCAGTGGTGATGTTTAACTTGCACTGTGGATATATGATTATTGCTCAGGTGTCTGTTCCGCGATTGCTGTTTTCTGCAAAACTGTATGCATGACATCACTAATGACCTACAAACATAGAGGTTTGATGCACACTGACAAGTTTGCTCATATCTCTTTGTAGATCAGTTCATGAAGCAGTGTGCAAACTGAAGAGAACAGATGGCCTTGAACTTTTTCCCTTGCCAACAAGCCTTACTACAAAACAAACTGTTCATCTACTGGAAGTCACCACCATAGGCACTTCTTTATACATTTAATAAAAAATACACTAAATATATAGGTTTATTCTTTAAACTGGAAATTATGGAGAATTCAAATAGGAATTTTACATTTTAGACAAAAGAAAAACAATTATAAATTCTCTGCTCATTCTAAGCAAACCCCGATTATGATTGTAAAATGATTTCAATGGTTAGGATTTCATTAGCAAGACTTTAGCCATTAATTTTAAGATATGTATTTAAATTTTATTTTGTATGATGTTATATATATATATTTTTCTTTCCTAGTTCTGAAGTGTAAAATGACAGGAGTCATTTCAAAAATGCCTAGTGAACATTTAAAGTGTACCACAAGAAAGATAAAAAATCATTACTGTGTACAGATAAAAAAAAAAAGTGTAAGGGCGTTTTTTGTAAATACTTTCTACCTGTCTCCTGTGGTAGACCAATAGTGTTTTAATAACTAAAAAAAACAGGAATTCAATTCTTATTCCGAGAGAAATGAAAAAAATTAAAGTAACTCATTCAGATGTTCAAAAAAAGGGCTTGATTGTCCAGATTTGACAATCGCGGGTGTTAGACAGTTACGCAGTGACACAAAATAGGGTGTGATTCTTGAAATATTCTGCCACTCAGCTTCAACATGCTATTACAGACTTTTCTTATTATATCTAGCATTGATAAAGCGTCAACATATTACGCACTGCTTATCTTTTATAGAAAAGGGGGTATTTAGAAGTGAAAGGGGCCCAGCTCAAATAAGGTTACAATCTATGAGAATTTCAGGTAGACAGCTAATGCCAGTGTTTCCACGAGAATTTTGGTTTTTTTAAAAGGGTTGCTTCATGCACCATGACCACTTCAGTGATCTGAAATGGTTATGGTGTCTGGACTCTGTATGTGAAGCATTTCACTTTGAAAAGCTGCACATATGGAGATTAACCCATTAACTGTATCCGGTAGGGTCATTAGCCAAAAAATGTGCCTGACGGCTGTACAGAAAGCCCCAAATCATCCCTCCCTCCCCCCGTGTAGCCCCTATCCTCTCTGATCTCTATGCCCCACCAGCAAGTGGATGGGAAGTCAGTGAGGATCGGACTGAGGGGTGATCTTGGACTCAGCAGTGGAACGGAGGTGAGTTTAAGCCTTTTTATTTATTTACTTTGCATTGGGCAGGGGTGGACCACCTCAGAATGGATTACTCTGAACAAAATTTGTATTTTATAAAAAATAGTTTTTGGTTGGAGTACATTTTTAAATACTGGGAAAGCTGCTTTGTAAATAAAAAAGTACAGATGCATAAAAATCACTTGTACTATGACATATCAGAATAATTTAATTGCTGTTAAATGATTGTTTATAAAATGATTGTTTATAATAATCTATTTGTGATTTTTTTATATAAAACATTTTCAGTGAATGACTAATAGAGAACATTTAAACTGTTCACAATTTTTTTATATTATAGAAAGTAACTCATTAAAAAGGTTTCATGTAAACAAAAATGATGCATGTTTGTTACTGAACTCCACTGCTACGACAACTATTGGACACATTCCGAGAGATCTGTTTATTAAATAGAATGATAGTGGTACAGTTAATGAAATGTGCATCATTCTAACAAACATAGGAAAGTTTGATAAGTAAAACAAGGCAAATATGAGGTTTGTTTCCAAATCCGCAAATTACGCCTCAAATTGTCCAGTCAGGCGACAATTCAAAGGGTTGACTTTAAAGATGTTCATTAATGTGTGAATTGTTTTTCGATTTGAAAGTGAGTTATATCCTATTTTATACCCCACAAACTCTCTCGCTGAATTGGATATTTAGTTTTTTTCCAAAACAGCTATTTTTCTTTAGTACAGATACATCTTTCTGTTTTGAGCTAGAATGCTTCATTACCTTAATCTGTTGTGAAAGTGACTTGCAGGTTATTTACTAACGTGAGAATTGTTGGAAATTCAACGTTAATTTCAAATTCAAGGCCAAAATCCATGAAGTTGAAAAATTGCTTCCAGTTAGGCGATTTCAGTCTAAATAATGAAATTCTCGCCTTAGTAAATACCCCTGTTGGAGTTGATGGCATGCGCTTCTCTTTAAATTTATTACAGTCCACACATATAAATTGACCTATCTTTCAATCCTTTTATCAAGAATAAACATATGCAATAAATTACGAATTTGCAAGAATTGCCCAAAGATAATTTTTCAGCTTCGCTATATAGCAAATTTAAAAGCTAGGGTAGAAAAATAATATTTAAAAAAATGGTGGTATCTTCAAAATCAGAAATATTCTAACTGACTTTTATGATTATTTCAGCAAAAAAAACAACTTAAAATTCTATTTAGGTTCTCTGACAGGAAGGCAGACAGGTGAAACAAAGTTTATGGTTGGTCACTGGGACCTGTGCAATACAGATTTCATAGTTATGACAATAAAACAATGCAAGTTTCGTAACTTTTATGTATATGTGTGTTATTCTCTTAATAAGCTATTTTATGTAAACTTTAAGAGGAATCGTCCCTTTTTTGTAAATTCCATACTGAATAAATTATTCAAAATCATCTAAAACTATTTGTGTTTCTGCTTTTTCATATGATGCTCCATGTTATTTATATATGTACTGAAGATTTAGCAAATTACTGCAATCCAGTTCAGTACAGGTACAACCAGAGCACATTCCATTAAAGGAGGAGAAACATTGGGGGAGATTTATCAAAGTGTTCTGTTAAAAGAAGTACAGAAAAGTCTTGTATAGAGAGTTACCTATTAAAGGCCCACTATAGTGCCAGGAAAACACTTGTTTTACTGGCTCTATAGGGTCCTTCGGTCCCCCTCACCCTCAGGGCCCCCCTGCCGCTGGGCTCTAATCCAGTGGCGGCTCTAGACTTGGCGAGGCCTTAGGCGAAACTCCTACATGAGGCCCCCACTAACACCATTATTGAAAAAAATAGCAGTTGATTTGTGTGTGTAAAAGAAGCTGTAGATATACTGAAGGGGGAGCTTGCAGCACTGGATATAGTGAGCTAGTCTTTGTATACATCGTTGCATTGTCTACCTGTGTGTGTCTGGCAGTGAGGATCCTTGTATATGTATGTATGTTTCTCTGAGCATGTGTATGTTTGTGTACTGCCTGTGGCCTTTGGCACTGAGTTTATGGCGAAGCTATGTTTTATGACAGTGTGTATAATTATTGCCTTCAGGGGTGACAGGGTGAGTAAAGGGGTAACTGTGGCAGGGTGAGTGTAAAAGAGCAGGAGGGTACCAGAGTGTTTGGAGGTGGGTGCCAGAGTGTTGAGGGTTGACAATGAGAATGAAGGGAGGTGCCTGTGTGTGCGGAGAGTGGTGCCTGTCTGTTTGGAGGGAGAGACAGTGTGTATGGAGGGGGGTGACAGTGTGTATGGAGGGGGGTGACAATGTGTATGGAGGGGTGTCAGTGTGTGCCGAGAGGGGTGACAGAGTGTGTGGGGGGTGACAAAGTGTGAGGGGTGGTGACAGAGTGTGAGGGGTGGTGACAGAGTGTGAGGGTTACATTAGTGTAAGGGATGTGATAGAGTGAGAGGAAGGGTGACATAGTGAAGGTGGGTAACAGAGTAAGAGGGGAGTGTCAGAGTAAGAGGGTGGGTGACATAGTGTGATGGGGTGACAGAGTGAGAGGGAGGGTGACAGAATAAGAGGGGGTGACATAGTGTGAGGGGGTGAAAGTGTGAGGTGGGGTGACCTAGTGTGTGGGGAGCGACAGAGTGAATTGACAGAGTACGGGTGGGTGACAGTGTGGGGGTTCACAGGGTGAGTGACAAAGTAAGAGGGGGTGACAGGGTGAGAAGGGGTGTGACCGTGTGAGAGGGTGAGACCTAGTGTGAGAGGGGGTGACATAGTGAGAGAGGGTTACATTAGTGTAAGGGGGGTGACAGAGTGAGAGGAAGCGTGACATAGTGAAGGTGGGTAACAGAGTAAAAGGAGGGGTGTCAGAGTAAGAGGGGGGTGTCAGAGTAAGAGGGGGGTGTCAGAGTAAGAGGGTGGGTGACATAGTGAGAGGGAGGGTGACATAGTGAGAGGGAGGATGACACAGTGTGGCAGAATAAGAGGGGTGACATAGTGTGAGGGGGTGAAAGTGTGAGGTGGGGTGACCTAGTGTGTAGGGAGCGACAGAGTGAGGTGGCAGAGTACGGGTGGGTGACAGTTTGGGGGGTCACAAGGTGGGTGACAGAGTAAGAGAGGTTACAGGGTGAGAGGAGGGTGACAGGGTGTGACCTAGAGTGTGAGGGGGGGAGACCTAGTGTGTGATGGAGGGTGACATAATGTAGGGGGATGACAGTGTGAAGGGGTGGCATAGTGTGAGAGGGGTGTGACTGTGTGAGAGGGGGAGACCTAGTGTGAGAGGGGGGAGACCTACTGTGAGAGGGAGGGTGACAATGTGGGGGGTGACATAGTGAGAGGGAGGGTGACAGAGTGTGACAGAATAAGAGGGGTGACATAGTGTGAGGGGGTGAAAGTGTGGGGTGACCTAGTGTGTAGGGAGCGATAGAGTGAGGTGACAGAGTAAGGGGGGGTGATATAGTGTGGGGGGGTCACAGGGTGGGTGACAGAGTAAGAAGTGGGGTGACAGGGTGAGAAGTGGGGTGACAGGGTGAGGGGTGAGAGGGAGGTGACAGGTGGGGTGGCATGGTGAGAGTGGGTGAGGGATGTGGGGTGGCAGGGTGAGAGGGGGTGACAGGTGGGGTGACAGCGTGAGTGAGGGGTGACAGGGTGAGAAGTGGGGTGAGAGGGGGTGACAGGTGGGGTGGCAGGGTGAGAGAGGGGGGACAAGTGGGGTGGCAGGGTGAGAGGTGAGGTGACAGAGTAAGAAGTGGGTTGTCAGGGTAAGAGGGGGTGACAGGTGGGATTAGAAGTGGTGACAGGAGGTGGCATGGTGAGAGGGAGGTGACAGGTGGGATGGCAGGGTGACAAGTGGGGTGTCAGGGTGACAGGTGGTGAGGCAGGGTGATGGGGGATGGCAGGGTGAGTGGGGTGGCAGGGTGAGTGGGGTGACTGGGTGAGTAAGGGGGCTGACATAGTGGGGGTGACACAGGGTGGGTGACAGAGTTGGAGGTGGGGTGACAGGATTAGGGGGTGACATGGTGAGAGGGGGTGACAGGTGGGGTGAGAATAGGTGACAGGGGGTGGCATGGTGAAGTAAAATGACAGGTGGGATGGCAGGGTGAGAGAGGGGTGACAGGTGGGGTGGCAGGGTGACAGGTGGGGTGGGGTGGCAGGGTGACAGATGGGGTGGCAGGGTGACAGGTGGGGTGGCAGGGTGAGGGGGGTGACAGGTGGGGTGGCAGGGTGACAGGTGGGATGCAAATGCCACACTGTATAATGCAAAAGACAAGAGTCCACTGGGTGGTAAGATAAGAGACAGGTATCTTGATGTCGCCAGAGTGAATGCAAATTAAAGCAAATAAGAGTAAATAATGCAAACAGACTGAGGGCTATGAATTGCATGTAGGGGGACTGTCAGCCTATGCCTGTTTCAGGTATCATTAGTGAATACTTGCTGTGTCCATGATAAACTTGTTGTTGATGTCCCTCCATGAGTCTCCATATGGCCCATGTGTGTTCAGGCTTGGTTCTGGTTGTTTTCTGAGCCCATGATCTACCGGCGCCACAAGACTGCCAGTTGGAGTTATCCTTTCGCTCACGGGAGTAAAGGGGAGCCTGTCTCACGCCCCGAAGGGTCTTTGTTTTCCACTTGATTTGGGCACGGGTCCCAGTGTGCTTTGTTAGCTGGGCATACTTCCAGCCGCTCTGGTGGCGTGAGGGACGTGCCTTTCCGTGTTCGCCCGTTCCAGAGTCGGGTCTGTGGCCCTCTGATTCGGCTGCTTTCTCCTGTTTAGCAGGTAAGGCATGCAGGGGAGGTCTGTGTTCTAGGCGCTGCCAGAACTCCTCGCAGATCTGATCGAACCGCGCCTCGAAGTGCTCTCTCCACGCTTGGATTGTCAGGCCCTCTTGAGGCTGTGGTAGTTGTGGCTCGGCGGCCATTTTAACCTTGTTGCACGCTCTTAAAGGACCACTATAGTGCCAGGAAAACATACTCGTTTTCCTGGCACTATAGTGCCCTGAGGGTGCCCCCACCCTCAGGGTCCCCCTCCCGCCCGGCTCTGGAAGGGGAAAGGGGTTAAAACTTACCTTTTTCCAGCGCTGGGCGGAGAGCTCTCCTCCCCGTCGGCTGAATGCGCACGCGCGGCAAGAGCTGCGCGCGCATTCAGCCGGTCTCATAGGAAAGCATTTACAATGCTTTCCTATGGACGCTGGCGTGCTCTCACCGTGAAAATCACAGTGAGAAGCACGCAAGCGCCTCTAGTGGCTGTCAATGAGACAGCCACTAGAGAATTAGGGGGAAGGCTTAACCCATTCATAATTATAGCAGTTTCTCTGAAACTGCTATAATTATGAAAAAATGGGTTAAGCCTAGAAGGACCTGGCACCCAGACCACTTCATTAAGCTGAAGTGGTCTGGGTGCCTAGAGTGGTCCTTTAATTCCAGCAGAAGATTCGTCTGTTGTGGGTGAGTAACCTTGCCCAGCGGGGACCGGGATGACCCCCACCGGTCCAGAGGGGGGGGGTTGTGGGGTCTCATGCTTGTTGCTGCTCGGTGCGGTCCCCGTGTTGGGAAACTGGCCGCCTCTCCCGGCCACGAGGCCGCCTTCCATGCTAGGTCTCAAATGCAGAGTGTGGTAAATCTCTACGGAGAGACCTGGATCAGGTTTCCACGGGCTCCCACTCAATTCCTCTGTTAGCCACATTTGTGTGGAGCTGCAGGAGTCACGTTTAGGCCTTTAAAAGCCTTGATTAAGCTCGGTTTTGCCAGAGCACTCGGTAAGCACGTCTGGCCTGTTCGGCTATCAGGCCCCGCGCCCCCTGTGGTCTGTTTATATTCCTGTCTCTTTGCTCTCTCTTTCCTGATTGACAGGAGAAGCGCAGAACTCATAACATTGATTGACTACAAGCCAAGATAAAGGCGCTCAGTTCAAGGATAGAAAAAAGTGGATTTCTACATTTATTTTTCAGACCTCACAAGCACATTTGTTAAAGGAACCCATAAAGCACTATACTGACTGCATTGTAGTGGTTATGGTTCCATGAGTTCCCTTGAGCACTCTCCCCCAACCCCCCATTTTAAGTAATTAAACTGTTTTAAAGCCGTTTAACTTCTTGCTTTGGGCCGCTCCCTGTATGTATTACATCCACTAAGCCAGCTTTTTGAGCAATAAACATTTAGTACTTGTGATATGGTATATGAGGCAAAGGTAAAGCTTTGCAGGGCTATCATACCTGCGAAAAATAAACCGATCACCTACAGGATTGGTCTTCTAGTCCAGAAGGATGAAGGGTACAGTATAAGCAAAAATCTGTGTTATGTGCAAAAAAATCCCAAATGGAAAAGGTTAAAAAGGCAGAAACTTTTTTGAAATGACTGACCTGTCTAATACTGAGTTCCCTGAGAAACCAAGAAGCCTCTGATTTATTTATTTATTAAAAGCCTCTGATTTTTTAAATGTATTTATTCTTTATTTTAGTTGTGCATAGGTGATACAGACAGGCTTGCAGTGCCACAATAGCTAGTGCAAGCAATTTCTTTAATATGGATTAACAAATGTATGGCATTTCATATCACAGCACGTTTTTTGAGGTGAATAAAGAGGAGTTGCTTAAGACATAAGTACCGCACTGTTAGTTCAATATATATATATATATATTTTTTAAAAAGCTCGAGACAGTGTGGAATAAGAGGCAAATAACACAAGCTGTATACCAAACACACCCAAGCTACAATGGGAGGTTGGAAAGGGGTGTAAAAACTAAACCACAATACATTACATGCCCAAATTACACATGCAAAATGTAATATGCTTGAAGAACATTGATATGAGACGCTGCCAGCTATCTGCTCGGTGCACGTGTTCTGTCCTAAATTGGGCTGGTTACCATGGCTGACAGCTTGACACGCCCCCTTTTCAGGTGGTCAGTGACTCACATGACACCACTGACTGGTTCACCCCACCATCTCTCATTCGTATCTTCCAGTGTTGGGAGAAAGGGATTGTCCATCCATTGCACAGTGCTACAGAATATATGAAAGGAGCATTGTAGTGTTAGGAGTACAGGCCTGTATTCCTATCACTATATTATCCCTGTGCCTTGATCTAGATCCCCCACCCCTCGTTTTTAATACAGTAAATAGCGGGCAGGTCTTGACAGCCATATGTGTGTTTGTTGGGGGTGCAGAGTGATTTTTATGAGCGGGTTCAATGTATGTTTGAGGGGGTGGAGAGTAGTGTGTGTAAGGGTGTTCAGTGTGTGAGGGGTTGCAGAGTGGTATGTCTAAAGGCGTTCAGTGTGAGGGGGTGCAGAGTGGTGTGTGTGAGGGGGTTCAGAGTGGTGTGTGTAAGGGTGTTCCGTGTGTGTGAGAGAGGGGGTTCAGTGTGAGGGGGTGGTGTGTGTGTAAGGAGGTGCAGAGTGTTGTGTGTGTGAGGGTGTGCAGTGTGATTTGTGTGAGGGGGTGCAGTGTGTGTGTGAGGTGTGGTGCAGTATGTGTGAAGGGATGCAGTGTGTGATAGGGTGCAGTGTGTGTGTGTGTGAGGGTGTGGTGTGTGTGTGAGGGGGTGCAGAGTGGTATGTGTGAGGGGTGCAGTATGTGAGTGAGGGGGGTGTAGCATGTGAGTGAGGGAGTGCAGTGTGTGTGTGAGGGGGTGCAGTGTGTGCAGGGGTGGATTGTGTGTGAGGGGGTGCAGTGTGTGAATATGGTCTATACTGTGTGTGGGGGGGGGGTGATAAGGGAGCAAAGTGTTTATTTTTTTATTATTTAAAAAAGAAGAAAAAAAGCTTTATGCCCCCCCCCCCCCTTACCTTTGGCCAGGTGGGGACACTGCAATCCCTGGTGGTCCAATGGTGGCACCGGACCTTCAGCCTGCAACTCCTCTGACTGCAGGCTTTCACTCTTCTTCTCTCGCAAGTTGTGTCAGAATGTTACCATGGTAACACGCAGCAACGCTCCACACAGCCTGCTCTTTGAAGGAACAATCTGCTTCTGTGCACTGGCCAGGAATGCACACAGCAAGGCCAGGTTTGCATGGGCCAGCAGTGGGAAATTAAAGGATCCCCCTGCCTGCCTCGGCACATGTGCAACACTGTAGGGCCC
>CAKOES020000001.1:79166-91968 GCA_933207985.1 Pelobates cultripes
CCCTACATGGCATTATATTGTTGTCCCGCGTTCTGAATGTCGCCAGCCTGGGACTTCCCTGGGGGCTTACTCTTGTATCCAATTGCTACTTACCACTCTTATTAATTTGCCTTTGACCTTTTTAGACATAGCTCTATTTGCCCCAACTTACTGTTGAAAGCAGGTCTTAAGATATAAACTGTTGTTATTAACGTGCTTTCCCTATAACATAAAAATGTGCTGTTTCGAAATGCCATGTAAATGAATGTTACTGCATTGCTTGTTTCAGCTGTCGTGGCGAAGTAAAGCTGTTTGTTATCCTCAGCACAACAAAATAAAGAATAAAAAAAAAAAAATACAGAAAAAGGCAAAAAAATAAAAAATAAATTGTTTTTTGCACAGTTTTTGCAATAATAATGTGTGCCTAATTAGTGCAGGTTAAAGAAAGTAATTAAAAATAAATTAATTTAGTTGTTCTGATTTACAGAATATATAATGTGTCTGAGATTTTAATTTTTTTTTTGGTAGTTACAGGTCACAAAGCACAAAGAGTAAAAAACTTTTAATGTGGAGCGATTTTAGAATTTGGTATGTTTGTCTTGTAAGCTTAATAGCCATAAAAGAAAACAAAATTGCCACACAAAAGTATATATTTATATAAAGTAGACATCACAGGCTATTGTCCTAAGGTTGTTTTGACACTTTCTACGCAGCCATTTTACCGCCAATCTCTGCTAAATATGTATTTTGTAAAGTTGGTGTGTGCTATTCCTGTACAAAGTTTTATTTTGTGTTCGGTTACTTCTGCTGAGTACAACGATACCCCCATTGTATGTCTTTGGCACTATTTTGTGAAGCTACAGTGCCATATAGGAGACCTGTCCGTTTCAACATTTACAGTAGAATTTTGAGAGGCGCATTTAATGGGGCTATGCTTCACTTTGGGGTATTATAGCAGTTTGACTGTTCAAAAAAAGCCCACAAAGGCCTATCATTTGTAAAAGTAGACACTCCAGGGTATCTCATATGGGGCATATTGTGCCTTAACATGCCCCCATTTTTTCACCAATATATGCCAAAATATGTGGTAAAAAATCATTTGGGGTATTTTTTTATATACGGATTACATTTTTGCTGGGCATTTTGTACATTTCATATGTGCCACTAAGTTCAAACCCCCCAAATTATGCTCAGCTAAGTCTTCTGAGTAAAACAATATGCCCAATGTATGACCTAGACACTATTTTGTGAAGTTACAGTGCTGTAAAAGAGACGTGAGGGTTTTGATGCGTCCGTGTCCCACTTTGGAGCACTTGAGCAGGCTACATATTACAACTACACCATAAAGGCATACCATTTCTTAAAGAACACATCCCAGGGTATTTCAAAAGGCATATTTTGAACCTTAGCGTGGGATAATTTTTCCGCTAGCTTGTACCAAGTGTAGTGGTGATAAGCGTTTTTTTTGCCTTTTTGACACACAAAGTGAGTTTGCACAGTATATTTTGCAAATCATATGTGTGCTACGACTGTATAATACTTCATATGTTGCTCAGCTATGTCGGCTGAGTACAGCAATATCCCCGTATGTTCCTTTGCCTGGTATATGTGGACATCGGAGGGGCACATTTGGGACACAGCCATTCCAGTTCTTTTCAAACTTTAAATTTTTACACTGTGCCCATGTCGCATTTTAGAGTATTTTACCAGGCTATATAATCCAAATACCCCATAAAGCCATACCATTTCTTAAAGAAGACATCTCAGGGTATTTCAAAAGGCATATTTTGAACCTTACGTGGGATCATTTTTCCGCTAGCTTGTACCAAGTGTAGTGGTAATAAGCATTTTTTCTGCCTTTTTGACACACAAAGTGAGTTTGCGCAGTATATTTTGCAAACCTTACGTGTACTATGACTGTATAATACTTCATATGTTGCTCAGTTATGTCGGATGAGTACAGCAATACCCCCGTATGTACCTTTGCCAGGTATATGTGGACATTGAAGGGGCACATTTGAGACACAGCCATTCCAGTTTTTCTCAAATTTTGAATTTTTACGCTGTGTCCATTTCCCATTTTAGAGTATTTTACAAGGCTATATAATCCAATTACACCATAAAGGCATACCATTTCTTAAAGAAGACATCCCAGGGTAATTCAAAAGGCATATTTTGAACCTTAGCGTGGGATAATTTTTCCGCTAGCTTGTACCAAGTGTAGTGGTAATGAGCATTTTTTAATGTATTTTTTTTACTTTGTAAAACTTTTTTTACTTTGTAAAACCCATTTTTAAACTTTTTTTTTTTTACTCATTAAATGTTTTACACTTTTAAATTTTTTTCTAAACTTTTCTTTTACCATTAACACCTAACTAGCAGTAAGCAGCACTAACAGTAAATTCCCCCATTTCCCATAACTCCCACCCACTCCAGCTAGCAAAATATATATAATTAGAAAATATTTAAATTAATTAATTAAATAAATTGAACCCCTGAGGGTTAAAAAATAAATAAAAGTTTATCCTCAGGAGTTAAAAGAAATTAGATTACAGTATAATACTGTGATCTGTATTTTGATCACTGTAGGCAGTGATCAGCTGGCAGGGAAGGGGTTAATTTTTATTTAGACTGGGTAAAGTGGGGTGGTATTTTTTTTATTTTTACTTAAACGTTACTAAAACATTTTTTTTTACCTTTTTAAAGCTTATTTTAAAACCTTTTTTAACGTTAACCCCTAGTTAGCCTAACAACAAATTCCCCAATTCCCCACTAACTTCCACCCACCCCAGCTAGCTAAATATATAATTTTTAAATATTTAAAAAAAATCAGATGACATTAAAATGTCTTCACACAGAACCCGGAAGTGCAGGGAGGTGGAAGGTAAGTACACTGAGGACCGTTGACGGAAAATTTCCGTCATTTACTAAAGTTAACCCCAGATTGCCGCGATCGCGGGGTTAACGGTGCTCCGGTCTGCCTCTGTATTAGAGGCAGACCGGGAGCACCCGATCGGGCTGCCCCAGCACCGGTGCTCGCTCTGACAGGTTGCTCGCTCTGACAACCTGTCAGAGCGAGCACCGGTGCTGGGGCAGCCCGATCGGGTGCTCCCGGTCTGCCTCTAATACAGAGGCAGACCGGAGCACCGTTAACCCCGCGATCGCGGCAATCTGGGGTTAACTTTAGTAAATGACGGAAATTTTCCGTCAACGGTCCTTAACTGAAGGACAAGGTTGACGGAAAATTTCCGTCTGCGGTCGGGAAGGGGTTAAACTATCATTAAATTATATTAATAATTAGCATTGCTACATGATAAAGGATTCAATTTTCTTCACAATCTTTTAAAACCCATGTCTGCGGAAAGATTGCATTGGGCCATTCTGCAACGTTAAAGATGATTCCGTTTGTAATATCCCCTCATGGTACAAAGTTAATAATAATAATTATTATTATTATTATTTTATTATTTATAAAGCGCCAACAAATTCCGTAGCGCTGTACAATGGATAGAACAGATTTTTTTTTTCTTGCTATTTACAAGTAAGTGGAGTATGAGAAAACTTATTGTGCGAGCATAAGTGCTTGGATATGACATCAGAAGCCCAAGAGGGAACGTACGAACTCTAGAGACAAGTACTAGAATATTGATGATCTGTTGCATTTCAAGATATCTTCACAAAGCCATCTCACTTTCTATTGGGGATTGCTTGAAACAAACAACAGAGAAGAAATACATTAACAGTAGTCTGTCTGCCCATTAAATTGTAATGAACAATGTTTTTTTTTCCCCTGAGTGAGGACTCACCACATACTTACAATGTAAGTGCCAAATTACATGATAGTGTAAAACATTGATTGGAAAGTAGGTAATACTTAAAAAAAATATATAATGATAATTTAAAAAAAAAAAGTAAATATATATATATATAAAAAAGTAAATTATTACAATCTGGTGTTGTGTTTAATATCACCTTTGCCCTCAGTTTACAGAAGGTGTCAGCTTCTTTCTTGGAAATGGATCGTAAATTCCCCAACCATTAGGAAAAAGGAATACATTTGCTCTGACATAATCAAAGGCGCCTTCTGATGTATTCATTACATTCCAATAATATTTGTGCATCTGACAATTTTATCTGACAAGTTTAACGCATAGCTGTCACTGATTATTTTTTACTTCAGTTCTTCAAAGTATTCATAATTCTTATTATTTTTATTTTTCCTTTGACAATCTTTATTTTGATTTTATAGTTTACACATCAGGTAGGTGAGTCAGAGGCATAATTCTTATTATTTTTAATGCAGAATATTCACATAATTTTATATAGGTTTTTTTTTGTATGAAGATGATTTATCTGACATGAGCTTCCATTTAATATTTTTGAATAAACTTTTTAAAAAGATTTAGTATTTTGAAAAACATTCTCAATATTTCGATTTTTTTATATATTGAAATATTTTTTACATATTATATATTTCTTAAGAGTTTAATATTTAAAAAAAAACATATTTTAAAATGTTATGCAAAATATTAAATCATTTGAAAAAATATTAAAATAATATTAAATAAATAATAATAAATATTAAAATAAAAATAATAAAATTATCAGTAATAACAGAAATCTCATATGTTTATTCACTAAAGTGAGAATTCTTGGGAGTTAGAAGGACACTGTAAGCCCCCAGACCACTTCAGCTAATTGAAGTAGGTGCTGTGTCCCTATTGCTCTTAGTGCTGCAATGTAAACATTGCAATTCCACAGAACTGCAATGTTTACATTGCAGCTCTACATCTGCCCTCAGTGGCTGTCTACCAGAGGAGTCAGATTTGTCCCTATAGGAAAGCACTGAATAGTGCTTTCCTATGGAAAAATCCTAATGCGAGTGCGGCCACTCCCATGCATGCGCATTAGGTCTCCCCCGCCATCTAAAGTTGGCAGGAGAGGAGCGTGGACGGAGCCTGACTCAGCACCTCTGGATTTAGGTAAGTGGCTGAAGGTTTTTTTTTCTGGCACTATAGTTTTCCTGGCACTATAGGATGCCTTTAATTTTATGCTACATAGTTATTTAAGCTGAAAAATTGCATGTGTCCATCAATTTCAGCCATTTTCACATCTGTTTTTGCTGTTGATCCAAAAGAAGGCAAAATAAACAGTTTAAAGCACTTTTTAATTGTGCAGCAAACTGAGAAAAAAATATATTTCTTAACCCCAGAATGGCAGTCAGATCTCTCATTGGACCAAGAAGCTGTTAGCCCACATATTAAAAATTATATCCCTAAATATTATGGTTTTGCAAGAATTCATCTGTACAGACTCTGACAAAACCACCTCTTCAGGCAGATAATTCCACATCTTTATTTTTCTTACTGTGCGAAATCCTTTAATTTGCCTTAGACTAAATCTCCTTTCTTCCAGGCTAAATGGGTGACCTTGTGTCCTACCTATAGTCCTGTTAATGAATAGATTTCCATAGAATAGTGCGTATTGGCACCGAATATATTTGTATAATACTATCATATTCCCTCTGAGACTCCCTTTTTCTATACTAAACAGATTTAAATTTGTTAACCTTTCTTCCTAACTAAAATCTTCCATTCCTCTTATTAATTTTGTAACCAGCCTGTGCACATTTTATAGTGCCATAATATCCTTCCTTAGAACAGGTGCCCCAAATTTTACAGCATATTCATGGTGTGGTCTTACCAGTAATTTATAAAGTGGCAAAAATAAATTTTTATCCTTTGAATTGATGCCCTTTTTTTTTTTATATATGACAATACCTTACTGGTGTTAGCTACTGCTGATTGACGTTGTACATCGCTAAATCCTTCTCATGTGTTGTTATCACTAATTCACTACCGTTTAGGGTGTAAGTAGCTTGTGCATTGTTCAGTGTGTAAGTAAGTAACTGTGCATTTTTCTACATTAAATGTCATCTGCCATTTGAATGCTAAGTCCCCTAATTAAATCCCTCTGCAGCAAAGTAATGTTACCTTACCTAGTTTTCTTGTCATCTGCAAACATTGACATTTGACTTTCACTTCCAAGATCATATATATGTTTTGAATTTAAAATTTAAGGCCATAATAGCCAAACTGGAAAATTATCCAAGTCACCTATGCTTCCAGTTTAGCTACTTTGGCCTTATATTCAAAATTAACTGCCAAAAGATTTAAAAAATATATATATTTTCAATTTTTTAGCAACAAAAATTTGGAATCACTGCCCCTACGACCAGTCTACAATGGCATGTACAACACTGTTTAACTAAACTATGAACCGTAACACATTTTATTATAATAATAATGTCATTCTGTCATACCTAGGACTGCCACGTGGCACTTGCAGGCTCAGGAGGGTGCCGTGCAGAAGCCACAAAGATCCCGGTCCCACACTGCTCTCACTTGGGTGAACACTGCATTCCTGGATACCTCCAGCTTAATGGTCTAGCAGCGTTCTCCCCACAGAAGTGCAGACAGCTCTGCACTATCTTCGAGGTTGCTGGATTTTCAGGACCCTCCTTTGGGTCTTACACTTTATACTCACCTTTTAGTAATGTCAAATTTGTTGGACGTCTTGTCTGCCCTACGCAGGTCACACCCCTTTGTGTGCCCTGCTGCAGGGTGATGATGGTGTCCAATAGTATTCTTTCTACCCATGTATAAGTTCCCCCCTTGCTGGGAATCATTGTCCTGTCGTGGTTCTTGTTAGCCCAAGATTGTGTTATATTATTATTCTGTTTTTTCTGTTGCTGATCTGGTTTTGTCTTTGGACTATTTTAACTCTCTGTATTCCTTTGCCCTTGGCTTGTTTTCTCGTTCTTGTGTACCTCTGTATTCCTTGACCTACATATCCTTTTTTACTACGATTTCTCGCCTTTTAAGGCACACGTTAAGTCCGGTCACTCTAAGGTCCGGTATGCGTACCCTGTTCTTCCTTCTATTTTGGCTAATATCCTACTCCCTGTGTGTAGGGGTTACCCCAATCCTGACACATTCATAGGACATCTTACAGTATTATTCATTAAATGTTAAATTGCAGCAAATGTAACTCAGAAAGGCAAAGTACAGGAAAAAGAAGCCAAGGTGTGACTATAGTTGAGTGCGAGAATATTTTCAAATCTGTTATAGAAGATAGATCTGGGAGACAAAGAATTGGCCAGTACCCACGGTAAATTGATTTTGAGACCACTCTTTGGTTTGGTTCTTAAAGGACCACTATAGTGCCAGGAAAACATACTCGTTTTGCTGGCGCTATAGTGCCCTGAGGGTGCCCCCACCCTCAGGGACCCCCTCCCGCCCGGCTTTGGAAGGGGGAAAGGGGTTAAAACTTACCTTTTTCCAGCGCTGGGCGGGGAGCTCTCCTCCTCCGATCCTCCTTCTCTCCTCCCCGTCGGCTGAATGCGCACCGCGGCAAGAGCTGCGCGCGCATTCAGATCCTAGGAAAGCATTCATAATGCTTTCGTGATGGACGCTGGCATGCTCTCACTGTGAAAATCACAGTGAGAAGCACGCAAGCGCCTCTAGCGGCTGTCAATGAGACAGCCACTAGAGGGAATGGGGGAAGGCTTAACCCATTCATAAACACAGCAGTTTCTCCAGGCACCCAGACCACTTCATTAAGCTGAAGTGGTCTGGGTGCCTAGAGTGGTCCTTTAATAATTTCCAGTGTAGTTTCCTTGTCCATTTATAATTGATGCGATCTGTAACTCTGATCAACAAAGGTCAGTTAAAAAAAACACACATAAAAAAACAACAATATTTCCACGACTTTTAGCCCTTTAGAATTATGTCACTCCTCTGTGTAGGTCAGCGCCAAAGCCTTGAAGCCCAGAGATTTCATACATCCTGTTACACATCATTTTTCCTAATATGGATCTAATTTTCACTAAACCCTCTTATTCCCGAACTGATGAGTGAATGACGTGTCAGGTGGTATAGCTGAGTCTTATTCCTAATCCTGGGCGAAAGCATTTTATGTGAAAGCATTAAAATATAGGACATCAGCCCACTATATTGAAACTTCTGTGAAAATACTAAAATACATCCTAAAGATGTGTAGCTGTATAAAATAGTAAGAGTAAAACAGTAGGAAAGTTACCATAAAAAGTTGAAATTATTGATAATTTATAATTACAGGGTCAGGGTTATTCACAAAACTCTTAATGCCCCTATTTCAAATGACGAAATACAGGCAGTGTTCACAGAATTTAACAATGTCCGGATTTTGCAAGAGCTGAGTATCGAACTTTCACAACCATAATTTTTCAATCATGCAATCGTGTACGTAACGAGACCCGTTAAGGAGTTGGGATTAGGTGGTTAAGAGTCTGAATTGTTTGTGGTTATGAAGCTGGGGTATGGTGGTTATGGGGACTGGGGTGAGAGGATTATGGGGATTTGGTGAGAAGATTTAAGATGGTAGGAAGATTTGGATTACGACGATCGGATAAATGGGTTATAGGAATAGGTGAGGCGATTAAGTGTGTGCGGTGAAGACATGATGGTGATGGGGTTATGTCATCAGGGCTGTGGTTGATGAGGCTACTACAGGAATGAAAGTGAGGTGGTTATGGCAATGGAGTGAGATGTTTAGGGGAATATTGATAATGTGATGGTTGGTTGAAGGATATGTGGAGATGGGGGTTATGAATGGGACTACGGGCCAGAAGGCAATGGGAGATTTATGGGGCCTTAGGCCTCAAATCTAGATCTACTCTTCACCAGAGGACACTTTGCATTAACACAGCATATGTTTATATAATGGTATTATATTGCTAAGATTATCTTCCTTAATAACCACTCTTCTCATGGATAGCCCAGTTTGCCAAACCGTACACAGAATTCCTGTTTTCTTTAGGGTTCAATTAAAATGACTAGTGCTCATTTACATAGCTCTCCATAATGGAGTCCCATAATTTGTGAATGGGCCTTAGAATAGGTAGATCCTCCTAGTCATGATTACCTTGCTGTTAAGGCTTCGTGCTTTAATGTTTATGTAAAGTAAAAAAGAAAAAACAATGAAGTAGAAACGAAATATGTCCTCAAGATGTTAGTTATTTTTTGTGCATACTTTGAAAACATTGACATTTAAAGAAGGAAATGCAACATATATTAAGTGGAATAACTGAAATGTATGGCATACTTTTTGTTTGGGTAAGCTGCTTCTGATGAGGTTATTTTATTTTTATTTGTAACGGTTATCATTTTATTGTATTCATTCTTGTTGTTTTGATGCAAATCTGTAACCATGGTAACTTGCAATTACCCTTTCCTGTCACATGACTGATTTTGTATGTGTTTAAGGTCTGCAGTGAAAAAGGTTTAGGATAGGTGCTACTAAAATGTAAATTGGCAGATGTTTTCAAACTACAACTTCCATGATGCTTTGTTAATATGAGGACTGTCAAAGCATCATATAATATAGGCTTACCCATCAGATTCCCCCTGGAAGAATAAGGAAGGGGGAACATGACTGCTGCCCAAGATGGTGGGCAGGGTCAAGGAAGATACAATGTTGCTAAGGTTGGGGGTTTCTTAAAGAAATGGAGGGGGAGGGGACTTACCAGTTGGCAGGATCAGTTGAGGGCTCCTGACTGTTTTCCCACCCTCCCTCCCTGTTTCTGGTGTTGTGGCTTGTGTCTCGTGTTGTTGTTTTGTGTTGTCACAGCTTGGCGGTTTCCCTGGACAGCGCAGAGGAAGAAAGGAACGTTGGGGAGACGAGAGCCGGCACAGAGCTGATGGCGAGGAGCTGGCTGTCGAGGCTCATTGTACAAAATGCATGTGAGAACTGCTTGTTGGACAAACACCCAACAGCTGGCAGATTGGGACTGATTTAAACTGTTAATTTAAATAAAGCTGTGGCTGTTGCCCTTATCCACAAGAACGAGGTGTCCCATGTATTATTGGGGGGCAACGGGTTGTTGGTCGGGACTGGTTGGGTTAGCAGTCAAGATCACTGTGTGTTGGCGCCCAAGTTTACAAATTACAGTGCACTTACAAAGCATTCAGATATTTTAATTCAAATAGTTTTAAATATGAAAGTGACAGGATTTAATGAGCTATTTTGATAACCAAAAAAAGAAGATTGAAGAAAGAAGATCTTCAATTAAGATATCAATATGTAAGTATATTGCATGATCTATACACAAAAAGTGATTCATTAACCTTAATTTGTTTTAATGCTTATAGTATCCCTTTAAATGTGAAGAGGGATTGTTATAAACATTTATTGGTGGTTTGGCTAGGGCAGGGGTTTTAAACCTTTTTAGTCTCACAACTCCCTTTCCACAAGCTATTAATAATAAATATTTATTATTAGCAATTAATGAAAAATTACGTAATTGACATGGATATTTTATTTTAACATCCTCAGATACACAGAAACTGTAAAGAAAATGTTGCTGTAGTGGTTTTGGTGACTATTCTTTTAAGTGTATTTTTGTAGCTGAAAATAAAGGTTTGTTAGTTTAAAAAAAACTTTGCTCCTACTTCTCTAACTGGCTCCTAGATTCCAAGCAAATTTGTCAAGCCCTTAGTGAACTAAGTATTAAATTAAAATTAAACGGTCCGGGAAAAATCTATTGTTGCGGTCATACAGACAGTGCATTGCAACCTAACAATAACGGTTGTAGAGTGCGGAGTTATCGTGTGACTGCTTGTCTACTGTTTTCGATTGTTGTTAGCAAGTGTTGTGAGTCATTTCCAGCACGAGGGTTTGGTACAAGATTAAACTAAACAGACAATTAGTCTTCATGTTACTAAACACAACCGCACACAATAACAGCAGTCTTCATTTTACCGAACAATGCGATTATACGATTTTTGAATATCTGGACACCTCTACCATTTTTTTTTCATCCAGATCTCGCCACTCGACTGTATCTCAACTAAATTCTAAAAAAATGCAAATGCAAAAATGTAAATGAGAAACGTCAGACCTCCCTACTAACACCTTTGCACCTCCACAGGGAGGTACACCTCAGAGGTTAAGAACCCCTGAGCATTGGGATTGGTAATCCCTAGTCACCCAGTGGCACTTATTTTTTTGTAAATAGAGAGAACTGACTGGCTCAGGGTGGGTGAGATAATCCTCTCTCTTAGTTTAGATAGATTCTAATTTTGGTAAACTAACCCCAGCCATTACAAATTAACATGCAGCATGAAAACTAGTTGGTAACTAGAAAATATGGTCTCCAATTATTCTTTATGGGAGGCATCAAAATTCACATAAACTGGGGGGCGGCACCAGAAGTTCACAGGGCTTCTGCTGTATATGCGGATTTCCTAGAAATACTCCCGAATCTCAAGCTGGTACACACACCTTTGTGCACTACCTGTGCTGGGAGTGCCCTAGTGCACGTTTTGAACCCTAATTCAAGAGTTTTGGAGCTCTGGAGCCTGAGATGGCTCAATGCAGCCTGCAGGTGCTGGAACCGGGGAGAGGCGGCCACTCTCCTCAGCCCTGCATCAGCAGTGTATAATCCACTGAACCCCTGCCCTCCCCCCCTGGACCGGTGGGGGTAATCTCGGTCCATTCCTGGGGGGCAGCCTGGCTATGTGGGAAACATGAAATGGTGCCGGATAGACGACCTGCAGCCTCGGAGGCAAGTGTCATGGTGGATGCCACATGCTCACCTAAGTGTAGTGCTGAACAGCCGGACCTTGCGGCCAGGCTGGACAGCATATTTGATGCCTTCTGGAGAAGTCTGGCGCCCCAACAGCACTATGCCACAACACCCAAACCAAGTGAACATTCTCAAGGAATGCCCGCACGCTCCTATCGTGAGCACTCTGATCCCCTTGCAAAGCAAGTCCGAAAAGGACAGAGATGCCTCCCATCTAATTGTAAAACCCGCACCGAAAGCAAGTGGCAGCGGGGCTCCATCAACAGAGACTGGAGACTCACCCTAAATCCAGTTACCGGCAGCAGTTTACAACACACCCAGTGAGTCTGCACTCAACCCCACATGGGAACTTAACACCACTACGGAGGATTCAGTGTACCTCTTTGGATCTTGCCTTCTACCTTCCACCAGGTGGACTTCATGGCCTGGTACCAGGACTCTCTGTGCTTCCCCAACAGGGTGTAAGCTGACCTCTGAGCTAGCTCATATTATCTTGGCACCCTCTGCATGCTCACCGAGAAGAAAATGAAAGTTCTGTTCTTTTTGATTAATTTTTCTCTTCTAGAATATAGGATGCACACCTAATGTACCTGGGGGACCACCTAAGGCATTCTTTTCTTTACTTTAAGCACTCATGGTGCATATAATCCCCATTAATACTGTTAAGCTGTCTATAATGCCTAATACGCACTATATATTTGTCTTGTTTCTATTATCCATGAATAAAAATGTGCTGAATTTTACTATACACCTGATCTTGTTAAACTACACTATTGATGTTCCAAACCGTGGATATGGTGACATGCTCTGTGTTTATCATGCACAACAAATATAAAGAATTATTAAAAAAAAAAATCTCATCAATTAAGAATATCAGTCGCAAAATTAATGGCAACCATTTTAGCGAGTAGCATGTTGTTAAATTTACAAACAACATTGGAAACAAGCCCTAAGTAAACGATAATATTCTACCTATGATATAAAGAAATAGTTATGTAGGACTGGTTTTTAAAGTTAATCTAATATTTTGGTCACATCTAAGTTAAGGTTTATATTTCTAAAGGTTAACTTAAAGGACCACTATAGTGCCAGGAAAACATACTCGTTTTCCTGGCACTATAGTGCCCTGAGGGTGCCCCCACCCTCAGGGACCCCCTCCCGCCCGGCTCTGGAAGGGTGAAAGGGGGTAAAACTTAC
>CAKOES020000001.1:97970-110359 GCA_933207985.1 Pelobates cultripes
TAAAATTTACACCGATTTGGCTTTTGAGAACCATTTTCAGTTCCTCCTGTAAATGACAATTAGCAGTGGTCAATTGCAAAGTGAAGGAAGCAAGAATGGGTTTATTGGTTAATAAAGGAAGAAATATGAGGAGTGAAATTTTTGAGGGCTGAATATTTTGGTTTCAGTAGTTTGGATTTGATCCTAAAAGCTATGAAAAGTGAATATACGAATTGGAAAAGGGGTGAAATGTGAAAGTAGCCCTGAAAGTAATGTAGAATAGCCTGGTGGCAGCATTCATTACGGATTGAGGTCAGGCAATGTAGGAATTTGGAAGGCAGATGAGGAGTGCATTATAACAATCGAGGTGGGAAATGATAAGCACACAATCATGTGCCTAAATTGCATGTTAAATTAGATAGGGGAGATTGAGATAAAAAAAAAAAATTAAGGTAGAATTTATATGATGGGGAGATAGACTGCATGTGGGAGGAAAAGGTGGGAACTGAATTAAAAGAAACTCCAAGGCCACAAGCTTGGCAGGTTATATACATGCATGAATATATGTACATTTAGCTCTGTGGAAGGAATGCATGTATATTTGTGGTTAGTGTGACGTAGGTGCATTTTGAGGAGGCATTTGAGCAGATGCATGTGTGTTTCTATTTGTATAGTGTGCAATGTGTTTAGTTGATGTTTGCTCGTGCACTTGCACGAATAGGTGCTTACCCTGTTTACTTGCAAATCTATCCCTGAGGGAATCTACTGAAGTCTACTTCATGCATATCCAGCTAACGTTCCTGCTCACGATCTGATTGTTAGAAACAACAAGAGTATCTATATGCCCTTATCTTAGGGAAAATGTATTGATACTTACCGTAATTTTCTTTTCCTGGCTATTATTCATGGCAGCATTTAACATATGGGTTTAGCTCCTCCCTCCAACCCTCAGGACAGGAAACACAATCAATTAAACAATTAAGCCTACCTTCCCCTAGTATATTAGGTACCCCAGTATCCCCCACACCTCAGTCCAGTAACAAGACAAATAAACCAAGAAAGGGTGGGAGACCAAATGCTGCCATGAATAATAGCCAGGAAAAGAAAATTACGGTAAGTATCAATAAATTTTCTCTATTCCTGGCTAATCATGGCAGCATTTAACATATGGGATTCCCAAAGCAATAACCACTCAGGGAGGGTAAGTCATGCTACAAAAACTGTTTAATATCCACTTAAGGCTTATAAGAGTTCAGGACCGATAGGCCAAACTCTGAATCAGAACGAGATGAGATATCCACTCTGTAGTGGTGTACAAAGGTTTTTAAAGATGACCAATTGGCAGCTTTACAGATGCTCTCTGCAGGAACTCCTGACTCTGCAGCCCATGAAGTAGCAATGGACCTCGTGGAATGTGCCTTGATGTCCTTGGGAACTGGAATCCGTTTAGCTCTGTAAGCTTTAGAAATAGCCTGAACAGTCCAAGAACGAAGGGTTGCGACAGAGGCAGCTTCACCTTTACGAGAACCCCAAGGTATCACAAACAATTGGGGAGACTTTCTCCAATTAGCTGAGCGTGAAATATATGTGGAAAGACACCTCCTTAGGTCTAGCGTATGACATCTTTCTTCCTCAGGAGACGATGGCTCCTGAAAATACCCTGGCAGGACAATCTCTTGATTTAGATGGAAGGATGTAACAACCTTAGGAAGGAACTCAGGTCTGGGCCGTAGCACAACTCTATCATCGAAGAAGGTAGTGAATGGTTCTTCCGACGACAGCGCTCTAATATCTGACATTCTCCTAGCAGATACCAAGGCCAGTAACAACAGGGTCTTTAGAGAAAGAACCTGCATAGGGACCTCATCAATAGGTTCGAAGGGATGTTCCGTCAAGGCCTGCAGAACCAGAGGCAAATTCCAGGGAGCAGAAAATACCTTGATAGGAGGTCTAATCCTAATGACTGCTTTGAAGAAGCGAATTACAATAGGATTCAATGCCCAACGAACACAGGAAAGAGCTGAAAGAGCAGAGCAGTGCACTTTAAGCGTGTTAAGTTGAAGGCCCCTCTCCAGGCCCGCTTTTAGGAAACCTAAAACCTGAGATACGGAAGGGGAACCTAAATCTTGAACCGTGGAATTACACCATCGAGCAAAGGCTTCCCATACCTTATGGTAAGTAGAAGAAGTAGAAGGATTCCTGGAACGTAACAGGGTAGAGATAACCTGGTCCGAAAGGCCATGTTCAACTAGAGACTTCCTCTCAGTAGCCATGCATGGAGCCTGAATTTGTGAGGCTCCGGATGAAACACTGGACCCTGAATCAGCAGGTCTTCCGAGACTGGAAGTTCCCAAGGCAGGTCCATTGATAACCTCTGTAACAGGGGAAACCAATGGCGACGAGGCCAGAATGGAAGTACAGCTATCACCTTGCAATGTTCCTTGGAGATCTTTCTCAGAACAGCGTGGATGAGGGGAATTGGAGGAAAAACGTAAGCCAGATCGAATACCCAATTGATGGATAGAGCATCCTGAGCAACCGCCTTTGGATGGTATCTCCTCGACACAAAGCATGGAACCTGCGCATTCCAGAATGGTCGCCATGAGGTCTACTTGGGGAAGACCCCACTTCTGGACCAACCGAGCGAAGATCCTCCTGGAAAGTTGCCATTCTGAAGCCTCTATCCGATGTCTGCTGAGGAAATCCGCTAATACATTCTCCTTCCCTGGGAGATAGATGGCACACAGGCCTTCCACATGATTCTGAGCCCAGGTCATAATGGGAAACATCTCTTTCATCAGGGCTACACTCCTTGTTCCGCCTTGATGGTTTATGTAGGCAGCAGCCGCTTTGTTGTCCACTCTCAACTTGACCCAGCAATGCCTGATGAGATGCTGAAAATGAAGAAGCGCCAGAAAGGTTGCTCTTAGCTCCCTGATGTTGGAAGGCAAGCATTGGGTTCTTGGAGGCCATTTTGCTTGAAAAAATTGATTGCCTAAATGTGCCCCCCAACCTGTCAGACTGGCATCTGTCGTAATGACCACCCAATCTATTTCCCGCAAGGGGAACCCTCTGGAGAGATTTTCCCACAACATCCACCAAAGGAGCTTCTGCTTCAGAACCAAAGGAATGCGAATCAGCGTCTCCCACTCCCTCGAGTCGGTCCTGAAATTTTTTAGAAAAAATTGTTGAAGAGGGCGAAGGTTCCACTGAGCCCACCTGACAAGTTCTATTGTAGAGGAAAGAGTCCCCAGAAGCCTCATAAACTCTCTTGCCGAGGCTGAAGTCTTCAGTCTGAAGTCCCTTAACCGATCTCGAAGTATGATCTTTCTGTCGTGTGAGAGGGATACAATTGCCGTGTCTGTATTGAAATTTGCTCCCAGGAATATCAGTTCTCTTGAAGGATGCAAGTGACTCTTCTCGTAATTGATGAGCCAACCGAAATGAGATAGAGTGTCGAGGACTAGCTGTCTGTGTTGGAATATTGATGCTAGGTCCGGGGCCACTACCAGGATGTCGTACAGGTAATGAAACACCGCTACACCTACTTTTCTGAGAAGAGCAATGATGGTGACCAGAACCTTCGAGAAGGTCCTCGGAGCCGTACTTATACCAAAAGGAAGGGCCTGAAATTGAAAGTGTTCCTTCCGGACACAAAACCTGAGAAACCTTTGATGGGTGATTGTGATAGGGACATGAAAATATGCATCCCTGAGATCTACTGAAATCATCCAATCTCGGTGATGAACAACCGGAATGATGGAGCGAATGGATTCCATGCGAAATTTTCTGACTCTCAGATAAAGGTTGAGCTGGTGGAGATCCAAAATAGGCCTCCATTTTCCCTCCGGCTTCTTGACCAAAAACAGGGGAGAATAATATCCCTGGAATCTTTCTCTTATGGGTACAGGTATGATGGCTTCTTCCATAAGAAGATTGTTGACATAAAGAGTCAAAACCTCTCGTTTTTGGATGTTGGCTGGAAGCCTTGTGCGAATAAACCTTGGTGGAGGTGGATATTCGTCGAATTCCAGATGATAACCTCCAGTGATAATGGATCTTACCCAAGCATCTGGAATTATTTCCCAGGCCCTCTGAAAGAATGAAAGACGTGCTCCCACTCGAGGAACCTGGAGTAAGCCACCTTCAGAATTGCTTGTTGGGGCGAAAGGAAGAGGTCTGCGTCTTGCCCCTAGAGGATTTTCCATTCAGGCCGCTCTTCCAATTGGAATTCCTTGAGAATTCTCTACCTGGCCTGTAAGTCTTACTTTCCCTAAAGTAGCCTTGATCCCTAAAAGGTCTACGGTCCAGGCGAGGTCTCTTTGGATGCCTATCTTGTGGCAGCATGACCTGTTTAACCTCGGCCGCCTTTTTAATCGCTTCCTCCAGAGGTTTCCCAAAAAGCACTTCTCCCATAAAGGGAAGTGAGCATAAATTATTCTTGGATGACAGGTCTGCCCCCCAGGATCTCAGCCAAAGCGCCCTTCTAGCGGTGACTGAATGTGCCATAACCTTAGATAGAATTCTAATGAGGTCAGTGGAGGATTCCAAAAGCCAGTCACTGGCGAGTTTGATATCCCTTAAGGATTCCGCCATCTGACGTCTACTGACACCTTTATCTATGTCATCCTCCAAGTCCAGCAACCAGGAACGCATGGCTCTAGACAAAGCCGAAATGGACACAGCTGGATGGCAACCTAAACCCGCTGTCATGAAAGCTTTAGATAAATCAGCATCAATCCTTTTATCCATGGGCTCCTTAAGGGAAGCATTGCTATCAATTGGTAGCGTGGATCTTTTAGCAACCTTAATGATAGGAGCATCAACTTTGGGGACCGTAGTCCACAATCTGGAATCCTCCTCTTTAATCGGATATAACTTCGAAAGCCGACCCTGACTAGTAATCCTCTTACTAGGAATTTGCCACTCGTTCCTCATCAGGTCTTTAATAGAGCTGTGGACTGGAAAGGAAGGTCTTTTCTTATGTAAATCTCCAAAGTGTCTGTCAGAAGCTGAACATTCTCTGGTTTCTTCCGGCAAATCCAATGTTCTTCTAACAGCCATAATCAAATGCTCCATAGCTTTGGAGTCCAAGGATCAAGATTGTTCCATATACTCCTCTTCACTGGACGAGATTGGCTCCAAATCCAGGTAAGATGAAGTTTGTCTGTATTCATCGTCAGACTGATCTGAATCCATGCCGAAGTTTTCCCCCTTGATCTCTTGATCTTGTGGGATTCAGCAATTCCCTCAACCACTGCCTGCTTAATCCAATAAGCAATATCCTTGGCTGAGGAGGTAGAGGCTTGCGGTGACCTCTGGTGAACCGATTCCCCTGCGACCATGGTTAAGCATTTTCTGCAGAGCCTGCATTATCCAAAGGCCTTGCTCCACATCCAGGGCAGGCTGCCGGTTTCTCCCTTCTCCTCGATGGGGATCTGGGACAGGACCGGTCACGAGGGCTGTAAGATACAGAAGTCATAAGACTGTACCCTCTGTGCACTCTTTTTAGTAACTTGAAGAAACCCAGAAAAAATATTGCTCACCTATGACCTATAGCAGATCTCGTTGATCTTGCAGAAGGGGATGATGGATCCATACTGACTGTAGGGCTAAGAATGTTAAAACAATAAGAAATGTATTCCCAGCCCAATATTATGATGATTTTAAAATATAAGTAATTCTCTTACCTGCAGAGCTTTAAGAACAGTCTACTAGAGCACTGTATCTTTAAAGTGAACGGAAACGAGCGTTTTTTAGGCTAAATACCGCCATTTCAAATTTCCCGCTCTGTACCTTTAAATGATCGCGCATGCGCACTTCGGTCGCGAGATCGCTAAAACGGCATTTTGGAAAGGGGCAAACTTCACTCTGGGTCCGGTTGGACGCATTGCGCATGCGCGAGCGTCTTACCATTATGCTGATCGTCTCATCGAGGTCTGCAGCACACACTGGACGGCAGAGGATTCCCACAGCCTGTGGAACTAACCACCCAGGCTCCCAGGGGTTCCCAACTCCATGGAGATTGGGCTACATGTGCCTGGGCTTCCTGAGGAGGGAGGCTGACCTCCAAAGGGACAAGACCATATCAAACATGGTCAGGTGAGCAAAAAATAAAAATCATTCAGAAGAAACTGAGAAAAAATAAAAATATTTAAACTGTCCTAGGGCTAGGAGGACAGGAAAAGACTGAGGTGTGGGGGATACTGGGGTACCTAATATACTAGGGGAAGGTAGGCTTAATTGTTTAATTTATTGTTTCCTGTCCTGAGGGTTGGAGGGAGGAGCTAAACCCATATGTTAAATGCTGCCATGATTAGCCAGGAAATAATGGATGTGAATGTGTTGCAAATATTTGTAATGCTGCATATACTTATGCATTAGAAATAAGCATGCAGCTTTGAAACTATTTTCTTCTCCATTTTAAAAGTCCCATAGCTTTTCCTTAATTTAAAAAGAATATATATCTATATATACATATACTGTATACATATACACAGCATATGTGATGATATAAAGGACAATTGAGTGAGAACATGTTTACTACAGCAACAGTCAACATTTTTAATTTGCTGCTTTTTTTTTTTTTTTTTTTATCTTTGACCTCCTTCAGGCAGTCAGAGTGTCTTCAAAAATGTTTTTGGTTTACTTTGGTTTGGTGTTTTTGTTTTTACAAAACATATCAGTGAGTAGACTTTTTAACCCCTTAAGGACGGAGCCAAATGTACACGTTGTGAACGAAACAAAATGTAAACAAAACCTGGCATTTGCGCTACATGTCTGTCCAACCGTAATTCACCTCTTTCATAGTAAATGCACCCACCCTTATTATATATCATTTTATTCAGGGGACACATGGCTTTCATTTAATATCAAATATTTAGCTATGAAACATAATTTAATATGAAAAAAAATTGGAGAAAAGATTTTATTTTGATTTTTTTAGTTCTACGTGACATTTTAACTGTCAATGTCTTAATACTGTTTGCTTTTACTGCAATAAAATACACATATTTGTATTCAGCAAAGTCTCACGTGTAAAACAGTACCCTATGTACAGGTTTTATAGCGTTTTGGGAAGTTACAGGGTCAAATACAGCACGTTACATTTGAAATTGAAATTCGCCAGATTGGTTACGTTGCCTTTGGGACTTTATAGTAGCCCAGGAATGAAATTTACACCCATAATGGCATACCATTTGCAATAGTAGACAACCCAAGGTATTGCAAATGGGGTATGTCCAGTCTTTTTTAGTAACCATTTGGTCACAAACACTGGCCAAAGTTAGCGTTAGTATTTGTTTGTGTGTGAAAAATGCAAAAAGCGCCAATTTTGGCCAGTGTTTGTGACTAAGTGGCTACTAAAAAAGACTGGACATACCCTGTTTGCAATACCTTGGGTTGTCTACTATTGCAAATGGTATGCCATCATAGGGGTAATTTTCATTCTTGGGCTACCATAGGTTCTCAAAGGCAACGTAACCAATCTGGCGAATTTTAATGTGAAAAAACTGAAACGCAAGCCTTATATTTGATGCTGTAACTTTTGAAAACACCATAAAACCTGTACATGAGGGGTACTGTTGTACTCGGGAGACTTCGCTTAACACAAATATTTGTGTTTCAAAACAGTAAAAAGTATCACAGCAATAATATTGTCCGTGTAAATGCTGTTTGTGCATGAAAAAGGCAAAAAACGTCACTTTTACTGGCGATATCATCGTTGTAATACACTTTACTGTTTTGAAACACTAATATTTGTGTTCAGCGAAGTCTCCCGAGTAGAACAGTACCCCCCATGTACAGGTCTTATGGTGTCTTGGAAAGTTATAGAGTTAAATATAGTGCTAGCAAATTAAATTCCCTTTACTTTCGGCATGGGTTGTCAGGCAGGTCCCGGTAATTGTAATTAATTAAGATACCTAATTATGTAAAAATATTACATAAATATATATGTAGAATTAATATATATATATATATATATATAATTTTTTTTAAATATTTGTATTTATATATAGGTATATATAGTGATATATACGTATATATTTATGTATGTAGATATATATTATTTCGTTCTACGTGTATTTTGATATAAATATATATATATATATATTAATATCACAATACAGTTAGAACAAAATAACACACATCTATATATTTTTTATTTTTTTAATGTATTTACATATTTAATTTTTTTTATATTATATATAAATATATATATATATATATATAACAATAATTATATATATATAGAATAAGAAAGGAAAGAGATAGAGGTGGACTAAATCCACATCACTAATTCCAAGAAAGGGTTACAGAGATATCAAGGGGCATAACCCCACAAAATAATTTAAAAGGATAAGACTAAAGTGAAGTGGTTGTCCCACTAAAGATGGAAAAATTTGGACATCCACTTCACCAAATGATATCTCTAGATAGTTACAATAATTGTTAGGTATAACCTTTATTAAGCCGACTTGGCAAAACACAAAACAATAAATAATAATAATAAAAATAAAGTAATAGTGAAACACTCGTGGGAAAAACACGTGAAGTAAAAAAGTGGGTAGATGTAGGTTTGGATATCCTCAGTCTATATTGGGGTAATTTAGAAAGCTTCACTGAAAACACTAGTAACCAGTACAATAAAGTACCGTATGTGTTCAGTCACATATCACAAAATTGCTCCCCCTAAAGTCTACAGGGATCTGAAAATCCCAGCTATGTAGAGGTATATCCACAAAAATTATTCCATAGACTCCAGTATATTATCACAGCATATACTTTCGGTTTAGATAGATAGTATCCATATATAGTTTTATCTATCATCTACAAATGTATCCAAAGTGTTGCAAATAAAAACAGAGTCTAGGAAGAAGCTGAGAGGCACTGTGTATACAGTGTGTTACTTGGTATTTTAGTACTTAGATGAGATATAGATACTCATTACTAAGTGGAGAGGTCACAGGAGGAAAGAGCTTAAATAGATCAAGAACGGTAGTTAATGAAAAATAGGTGTCTCTAAGGATGGATTAACTTATATAAATATATAGAGGTACCCACCCAACAGACTGAATCCCTCCCGGGATCGAAAGGACACCTAAATGTGCAAAAAATTGCTACACTTGCTAAATCCAGCTCATGTATATACTAAACACTGCTGCTACACAACTCCTATAGATACTACACACTGCTGCTTCAAGGCAGCCTAACGCTGAAGATCACTAGCTGAACTGTCTAAATAGGTATAATTGCAGTCCTAGTTGTGCCACTAACTATGGCTAGAACGGAAAAATATCAGCTAGAGAATCAAAGTGAATAATTAAATGCCACCAGCATAAGTGACTAGATCACTATATACATCCCCCACTAGTAAAGTGTTAGGCTGCCTTGAAGCAGCAGTGTGTAGTATCTATAGGAGTTGTGTAGCAGCAGTGTTTAGTATATACATGAGCTGGATTTAGCAAGTGTAGCAATTTTTTGCACATTTAGGTGTCCTTTCGATCCCGGGAGGGATTCAGTCTGTTGGGTGGGTACCTCTATATATTTATATAAGTTAATCCATCCTTAGAGACACCTATTTTTCATTAACTACCGTTCTTGATCTATTTAAGCTCTTTCCTCCTGTGACCTCTCCACTTAGTAATGAGTATCTATATCTCATCTAAGTACTAAAATACCAAGTAACACACTGTATACACAGTGCCTCTCAGCTTCTTCCTAGACTCTGTTTTTATTTGCAACACTTTGGATACATTTGTAGATGATAGATAAAACTATATATGGATACTATCTATCTAAACCGAAAGTATATGCTGTGATAATATACTGGAGTCTATGGAATAATTTTTGTGGATATACCTCTACATAGCTGGGATTTTCAGATCCCTGTAGACTTTAGGGGGAGCAATTTTGTGATATGTGACTGAACACATACGGTACTTTATTGTACTGGTTACTAGTGTTTTCAGTGAAGCTTTCTAAATTACCCCAATATACACTGAGGATATCCAAACCTACATCTACCCACTTTTTTACTTCACGTGTTTTTCCCACGAGTGTTTCACTATTACTTTATTTTTATTATTATTATTTATTGTTTTGTGTTTTGCCAAGTCGGCTTAATAAAGGTTATACCTAACAATTATTGTAACTATCTAGAGATATCATTTGGTGAAGTGGATGTCCAAATTTTTCCATCTTTAGTGGGACAACCACTTCACTTTAGTCTTATCCTTTTAAATTATTTTGTGGGGTTATGCCCCTTGATATCTCTGTAACCCTTTCTTGGAATTAGTGATGTGGATTTAGTCCACCTCTATCTCTTTCCTTTCTTATTCTATATTTGTATATTAGGTTTCAATACCTGGGTTACTGATCCACTATCTTTTATTATTAAACAAGACAATGTCAGGTTTTCTATCTAATAAACAGGATTTTAGCACTTGGTGCAGGGATGCAGATAACGTGTTTTCTGGTGATAATCTCGAGAAAAGCCAGACTCCAACGGATATTTATTATTCATTTAATTCGGTGACTAAGCTATATAAGCAACAAATTAAGACATGCTGGGAGATCTCCTCACTTGAGAACTACATTAAGAAAGAAATGATCCCTAGGGGCCTTAGAGTCCGCAATATTCCAACATCCTATAATGAGAACCCTGAGTTCACTAAGCAATGGGAGTTAGCAGCTGGAACATGCTCAATGAAATTTATGGAGATAATATGTACCTTTGAAAAAGAAAAACTGGGCAATGTTAATCAAAAGCTAGATGAAGAAATTGATAGGCTCAATGTGTTTAAGAGCGAATCAAACTATCCAACATTGGAAAATAAATTAAAAAACAATCTTGATAGATTTCAGGACTCTATTAAATCTAGAAAACATCAGAAATTTATGAGAGATTTGAAGGACTATCAATTGGGGAATGTATATAGGTTTCCTAATCGTCGTCTGAGAACCAATTCTGAAAACAATATGACCTCAGAATATGACTCCTCTGACACTGATTCTAGTATACAATACACACCCTCTGATCAACAACAAGCTCCCCCAATCTCTAATACTGGTAATCCTCGTAGTATTCTCAAGAAAGGGGTTAATTTTTTAGCGATGGGTCAACAAGAAGACACCCCCAATTACCAGACACACTATCAATCCAGAAATTCGGGGAGAGGAGGGGCGAGGGGGAGAACATGAAGGAGACGATACTGAGTGTAAACTCTAAAATATCATATCCCTCTATAAACAAACCACATGTGATTAACCTGTCAACTCACGAACTTAATGAATTTCAGATTAAAGTACTAGAAAAGGGACTTTCTTTTGTACCAACACCAGTCTTTGATAAGTTTACTTGGATCAAAGACCTACATCTGTTTGTACGTAAACTTGCCTTACATAAATATCACACTATCAATGAAGAGAAAAAAGCAAGAGCCTGTGGTCTGTCATGTAAAGATTTGGAGTTAGTAAATACACTAGTATCACTCCTAGATGAAAACGATGTCCATCTGCCCACTGAGTATACTAAATTGAAACCAAAAAGCCGATTTACCCCCAACTTCGCTAGCTTCAGAAATTTAGATCTATTCTTAGAAGCAGTAAAAAGCGAGATTGAGGGTATAGAGAGCAACTGCTTTGATTCTTTCCCTAACGATAATCTCTCTAAAATAGAGCAAATAGCTCTTAAGTCACTTAAAGAGAATGACCAGTTGGTTATTAAACCAGCAGACAAGGGAGGTAATGTGGTAGTCATGAATGTATCTGACTATGAAAATATGGTACAGAAGGTCCTGAGCAACAATGACACTTATATGATTTTGAAGGTGGACCCAACAAATTCATTTTTAATGCAATACAAGGAAATATCAGATGAGGGCCGCAGTGGGGGGTTGCTGTCCGGGGATGAATATGAATTCATTCTGAATCGATGTCCCAGGATAGCAACCTTCTACTGCCTGCCCAAAGTCCATAAAAATACACAATACCCACCGGGTCGCCCAATTGTTTCTGGGGTTGATAATTTGACCCAAAATGGGAGTCTATATATTGAAAAAATAATAAGACCTTTTGTTGAACAACTACCATCATATGTTAGAGATACAAAACAGGCACTGTCACTTTTCTCGAATCTCCAGTTACCAACGTCGGCAAAGCTCTGCAGTTTGGACGTTGAGGCCCTCTATTCTTCAATTCCCCATGAACGGGGCATCGAACATACGAGATATTTTTTGGATCAGAGAGGTCCCAATCACACTCTTCATACTGAATTTGTACTAAAATTATTAGGCTATATTTTGTCTCATAACTACTTCTTATTTCATGACAAATTCTTTCACCAGATAAGGGGGACGGCGATGGGTACGGCGTGTGTGCCCTCCTACGCCAACCTCCATTTAGGCTGG
>CAKOES020000001.1:115467-129907 GCA_933207985.1 Pelobates cultripes
CGGAATGCCGCCGGACCGGCAAGGCTGCCACCCGGTCCGGCGGCTCCAGCATCAAATGGCCGGCCCCCTCTGACTTGAGTAAGAGGGGGGAAGAGGGGGCAAGAGAGATATGGGGGGGGAAGAGGGGGCAAGAAAATATGGGGGGAAGAAGGGCAAGAGAGACATGGGGGAAGAGGGGGGAAGAGAGATATGGGGAAGAGGGTAAGCAACAGAGAGATGGGGGAAGAGGGGCAATAGGAGAGATGGGGAAGGGCAAGAGAGATGGGGTGGAAAGAGGGCAAGAGAGATGGGGAAGAGGGGTCAGAGAGATGGGGAAGAGGGTGAAACAAAAGAGAGATGGGGAGGGGGAAGAGGGGCCACAGAGAGGAGGGGAACAGAGAGATGGGAGGGGGAGAAGAGGGCAAGAGGAGATGGGAGGGGGAAGAGGGGGCAATAGGAGAGATGGGGAAGAGGGGCAAATAGAGATGGGGAGGAGGGAGAAAGAGGGGGGCAAATAGAGAGATGGGGAGGGGGGAGAAAGAGGGAAACAGAGAGATAGGAGGGGGGAAGAGGGGAAAGGCCAGAGAGATGGGGAAGAGGGGCAATAGGAGACATGGGGAGAAAGAGGGGAAATAGAGAGATGGGGAGGGGGGAAAAGAGACAGAGAGGGAAGAATGAGACACAGGGTGAGAAAGAGGGGGAATAGAGAGATGGGGAGGGGGAGAAAGAGACAGAGAGGGAAGAATGAGACACAGGGGGAGAAAGAGATGGGGAGGGGGAGAAAGAGACAGAGAGGAAGAGAGATGTGGGGAGAGAGAGACAGGGAAAGGGGGGAGAAAAACAGTGGAAGAGAGGGAGAAAGAGGCAGAGGGGTAAGAGAGACTGGGAAGGAGGGGGGAGAAAGAAACATACAGAGGGACGGGGGGAGACAAAAAGGCACACAGAAGGGCTGTATATATCACTGGTGGATCCAGGGGGCAACAGGGCAATTGCCCCCCCTCCCCTGTCCGCAGGCACCGTGCGGGCAGGGGAGGAAGGAAGAGAGGACCTGGGAGCTCACCCTGCAGCTCCTCTGGGTCCTTGCACGAGCACAGAGCGTTGCCGCGATTACCATGGCAACGTTACCGCTCTTGCGAGAGTCAACTCTAGCCCTGGAGCTAGCTACGGTCTAGTGTTCACTCTCAACACTGTGACCCCCAGGGATTCCTGGTGGTTGCAGTGGTGAGAGTGAACTCTAGCCCCATAAACACACTGCCCACACACACACCATACACATTCACACACTGCCCCCATACACACCATACACATTGCCTCACACACACACATACACTGCCCACCCATATACACATAGACCCCCATACACAGCCCCCCATACTAACATTGCCACACACGTACACAGCCCACACACCCTACACATTCACACACTACACCCCCACACACACTGAACCTTTCACACACATTGCACCACTGCTCCTATTCCCTACTACAGCCCCATATCCCAGCAGATCCCAGGTAAGTTGTCAAACTGTTCTTAAATGGTTTGACTACTTACTCTGGAGCAGTAGTGGTTATTGTGCATGGATTATTTCTTTAAATAATCTACAAGTGCCCCAGTAGCCAGCCAGCCCACAGGCCGGCCAGCCAACCCACAGGCTGGCCAGTAGCCAGCCAGTTAGCCAGCCCACAGGCTGGCCAGTAGCCAGCCAGTTAGCCAGCCCACAGGCCAGTAGCCAGCCCACAGGCCTACAGCAAGCCACAGGCTTACAGCCAGCAAGCCCACAGCCTGCCAGTCGCAGCCAGCAAGCCACAGCCTGCCAGTCGCAGCCAGCAAGCCACAGCCTGCCAGCGCAGTCAGCAAGCCCACAGCCTGCCGGCAGTAGCCAGCAAGCCCACAGCCTGCCAGCCGCAGCAAGCAAGCCCACAGACTGCCAGCCAGCAACAGTAATTAAGGTAAGAGGAGCCAACTTGGCCTAGGTATCAGTGAGCTATGCTGTGTTGCTATATTGTGAATAGGAACCAGAGTGTTGGAGAGACCACCCTCCAGGCCCCATTAGACTCCATTGTAGTCTCTAATGGGGCCTGGAGGAGATTCTTTCTGACACACTCTCTAAAGGACACTGAGATAGCCTCTGCTAGAAATCCCCTCCATGGCCCATTAGCCCTCAATTGTAGTCTCTACTGGGGCCTGGAGGCGACTGTTTCCAGCAGGGGATATCTAATGGACACTGAGATGGCCTCTGTTAGAAAGACCCCCTTCCAAGCCTATTAGACTCCATTGTAGTCTCTAATGGGGCCTTGAGGGGATTCTTTCTAACACACTCTCTAAAGGACACTGAGATAGCCTCCGCTAGAAAGACCCTCCTCCATGGCCCATTAGCCCTCAATTGTAGTCTCTACTGGGGCCTCGAAGGGCTTATTGCCCTTTTGTTCCTTGTGTCTAAAGATTGTGTAGGGTGTGGCTGGAGGCGGTGCATGGAGGCGGGACAAGGGTGGCTCTTGCTGCAGAGTATGGGTGGGGCCTGTAAGGGGGCCCTTGATTTATTTTGCCCGGGGGCCCTGAGGGTTCTCAGTCCGCCCCTGTATGTGTGCAGCCACGGGCCCCCGGCTCCCTGTTACCGCAGAGGGGGCCAAGCACACTGCCTCTACTCTTCTCTTCTAATAACTCTCGCGAGACGCGGTTACCATCGCAACGCTCCGCGGGTCTTGCAAGAGTTATTAGAAGAGAGGAGAACACTAACACAGCACACACTCTGCATACACTAACACAACACACACTGCATACACTAACACAACACACACTCTGCATACACTAATACAACACACACTGCATACACTAACACAACACACACTCTGCATACACTAATACAACACACACTGCATACACTAATACAATACACACACTGCATACGCTAATACAACATACACTCTGCATACACTACACACTAACACACTCACTGCATCCGCTACACTAACACACTCTCTGCATTCACTACACTAACACACACTCTGCATCCGCTACACACTAACACACTCTCTGCATTCACTACACATTAACACGCTCTGCATTCGCTACACTAACACACACTCTGCATCCGCTACACACTAACACACTCTCTGCATTCACTACACATTAACACACACTCTGCATTCACTACACATTTACACACGCCCTGCATTCACTGCACTAACACACATTACATTCATTACATTGACACACTCTGCATTCACTACACACTACCACACACTCTGCATTCATTACACACTAACACACACTCTGCATTGACTAAACTATGCACACTCTCTGGATTCACTACACTGACACACACTCTGCATTCACTGTACACACAGCATCCACTACACAAACATCCTGTATTCACAGTACACACACTACATCCACCACAAATTGAAACACTCTGCATTAACTATACACAGACACTGCGTCTACTACACACACTACATCCACTACAGACACTGCATCCACTAAACACATTTCATCTAGTACATACAAACACTACATCCACTACACAAACACACTCTACATCACTGTACACACTACATCCAGTACTCAAACACACTCTGCGTTCACTATACACACTGCATCCGCTACACAAACACACACTCTACATTCACTGCACAAACAGTATCTAATACACACAAACACTACATCCATTACATACATTCTAATTCACTTCCAGTATACACACCACATTCAGTCCTGCATCATTGTCAGCGGACTAGGTAGGGCGTTGGCGGGACCGGGATGGAGGGGGGTGAGGGCCCAGACCTTGTGCTTTGTCAGGGGCCCCAAAATTTCTGATGGCAGCCCTGCAGAGGATATACGTAGGTCTTTGGCAGAGCGTAGGGGCCTCGACAGGACATACTTGTGTATTAGGGAGGATTTATCTTCCAATATGATTTTTTGAGGCTTTTTACTAAACACCAGATTCTAGCGAATTGAAAACTGAATTATACAATGTAGACCAATATTGGTGATTTGAAAATATTCTACAACTTAGCCTCAGTCAGAATTTGCATATTTTAGTCTGAATTTCACCACAATTAACTGTTCAGTGAATTCATTCTTATGGCTGTCGTTCACCAATAGCTGAGCTGGCTCCAGGATAGCCTATAGCAAAATATAAAACAACCCTGTTCATCATGCAATTTTCTCTAAATATGTTTCATGGCCAGCTGTATGCACTCTCTGGAATCACTGGTAAGCGTGGACACATGGTCAATTCGAAATACATTGAAAGCTTCCCCGACAAATAATAAAACCAAAAGAAAAGAAGCAATTCAGCATTTGCTGAAGCATGTGGAATACTCGATTGAAATAGATAACAGAAAAGGCAGTGTGTCTCCTCATGTTTCACACAGCAGAGAACGTATTCATCGGCATACGGTGAACCTGTTGATACTTGGATTTAGGAATACAAAGAAGAAGTGGAGGGAGAAGGTGTTGGTAGATTATATGGAACAGTGAATTGTTACTGACCCAAGAGATACATGGCATGCTAGAAAAACTAACATTAACCAATAACTACACATAATGCTACCCTGACTTTATCCACACATAATTAGAAATACTGCTCCTCACACTGTTACACACATACACTGCTACTCATATTGCTGCCCACATTACACATACATACACCTACCCACACACACTATTACTACCCACACACCACTATAGACACTTATGCACATACTACTAGTACTCACACTGCCACACACTAAACATATATTTACTGTAAGCTCGTTTGAGCAGGGTCCTGTAAGTTTTCTTGTAATTGTTCTATTTATAGTTAAATCCCCCCTCTCATAATAATGTAAAGCGCTACGGAATCTGTTGGCGATAATAATAATAATTTAATTCCACACTGTGCACACACTACTGTACATGCTGCTACCCACACTGTTGCCAACATAAACTGCTGATCATAAATTGTACAAAAAACACTTAGACACACATACATGCATATTCATGCACTCAGACATATAAACAAAATGTTTCACATGTGCACACTACACACACATACATGCACACACACACTTTATATGTGTGCATGTACAACATGTTTTATTATATTTAAATGGTCAAGCTTTTATTTTATATTAGTTTGAACACTACCCATATGCACAAACACACTCTGATTACCTACTTACCGGTAATTGTGCTCATTCTGAAAATAGCAAATTCATACCTACCCAGCGACAAATGCAATCATTAAAACACACATACACACATAAACAGTAGTCTAAAACCCTCAACTACTTACTGACAAACACTACATTGACACTTGCACAAACCACTTTATACTAGCCCATCAATTAAGTTAACTACACAAACTCCTCCCACACTTTAAACCTACCTGTGCTTATATCTGCTTACAGTGGCACCTACAACAACATAAACTAACTCTTATAACTATCTATTGACACAAATCCATCCACATACATACTATGACCTCTATGTACACTTCCACAGATAAAAAAAAAATACTCCTGATACCAAAGATCATGTTTGAATCCCACCTTACCAGTAAGTGTCCTTGGGCAACACACCTGATATCCACCTACCTCTAATCCTCATAGATGATAAGCTTTTTTTTGTAGAAGGCCTTCAAATATCCCCTTTCTATAATAAAATAATTGCACAGTATGTTAATTTATTTAAATTATACAGGGCGGGGATGGGATAATGCCACATACATTATCTATGATAGGGTACAATGCTCACTCTCCACTTATTCTTGGTTTGTTATATATAAAGAGTGTGCTTGGCATCCTCCAACACTGGAGTGTCGCAGAGCTGTAAAAATGTATCTAGTTGAAAAAAACAGTTTAGATTTGTTCTGTGTACATAGCTTCCAGTGATTCCGAATCCATTAGGTTCGTCCTGATTTCAGTGTTCTGTGTTGCTGTTACAGGTTTGTTCCCTAGTGTCCTGCATCTGGAGATGCCATGGAATATCCTCAATCAGCCCAGCACAAGTGCTAAATTACACATGCTTGGGGCACTAAGTCTAGGTTAGATCCTTTCCAAAGCATTCTGTGCATTGTCTGCTCTGAGTGGAATGCGGCAGACCAGCTAATGCCCCCATTTTTAAGAGGAATGATGCATGTCTCTGTTGTAAACCGATTCCTTAGTTATAACAGGATTATTCACTAAAGTGAAAAGGTGAATTTCAAATTAATTTCAAATTTAAAGGAACACTATAGGGTCAGAAACACAAATATGTATTTCTGACTCTATAGTGTTAAAACCACCATCTACCCCTCCGTGCTCCCCTCCTAAATATAGTAAAATCTTACTTGTATTCAAGTCTGTGGCTGCTGCCTCTGCCCCTGATCTGCCCGCTTGGCTGACATCATCAGAAGTTGTGTTTTGAGCCAGGATTGGCTGAGACTGTCAAGGAGGCAGATCAGTGGCAGAGCCAACACAAGTCAAACACAGCCCTGGCCAATCAGCATCTCCTCATAGAGATGCATTGAATCAACGAATCTCTATGAGGAAAGTTCAGTATCTCCACACTGTGCAGCACTGCCCCTGGAAGCACCAGTAGTAGCCATCTGACGAGTGGCCAGTGGAGTTATCACTAGGCTCTAATGTAAACACTGCATTTTCTCTGAAAATACAGTGTTAACTGCAAAAAGCCTGAAGGGAATGATTCTACTCACCAGAACAAATACAATAAGCTGTAGTTGTTCTGGTGACTATAGTGTCCCTTTAAAGTCAAAATAGGTATACTGGAAAAATAATAGTCAGTTATAATTTCAATTCAGCTATTCTGGCCTTACATTTTAAATTTACTTGTAATTCACACTTTAGTAAATAGACCTGTAAGTTTCACACTCTACAATAGATTTTTCTAAGACTCGTTATCTGAAAGTGATGGAAAGATATAAAAGCAGAGCAGTAATTAATGTAACTATTGATTCTATTGGTTTCCATAGTTACTTTCCAATTTTAGTACTTTGCACCACTTTTAAGATCATCTCATTTTAACCTCTATAGTGGTTATGCTGCTATTAGTGCCCTGCTGCCCTACCATAGTAAGTAGTCAAAATTATTAATAATAGTTCGACAACTGTCCTGCTGGGCACCTGCTGCTGGGAGGTCCTGCCACTTACCTATGCCTGGCTGTTCTCATTGGCTGAGAGTGCTCAGTTGATACTTTTAACCAATGATTGTGACCCTGCACCGCAGGTCTTAACTTGGGTTCTCTGAGGGATGGAGGGGTGACAGGCACCCAGTATGGCCCAGGTACATTTTCAAACAGTTCGACTACTTACTCTAGCACGGTGCCAAATCATTCTTAGCACCATTACCACTACAGGGGGCTGTAGTGGTTATGATGCTTGAAGTGTTCCTACAATTTTCCATTTCTGTACACACTTATATAAACCCATATTAGCAGGAAGGCAAGTGATGTTTTTTCAACTCAAAGTAAAAAACAAATTCTGAAATCCATTAAATCGGCTGGAAGTAAACAGAAGAGTAAAACCAATATTGGGAGCTATAGACGTGAAAATGTATGTTGGTGATGAGGGATGGACCCATTTGGAAGATGGCATCCTGCCTAAAAACAAGATATTCCAGGCCGGCGTGTTGCCTCTGTGGCTGGCTGCACTCAGGGCGTGACAGGAGACAGAAACTGTAGCTGTGCTGCCAAATCTGATACAGTTGGGAGGTTTGCAGAAATGAAATTAATAAACACTTATATTTTTGTGACCTGCACCTGCACATGCACCTGCTAGTGGTCAGAATTCTTTTACTGCTCAATTTTCACTCTCCACACACTAAATTACTCTATGTGTCAATCAGCAGCTTTGCAACAGGATTTGGAATTGTGATTGTAGTGACTTCACCTTTGTTGGTTTTCTTTTTAACTATATTGTTTGCAAAATGTTTGACCACTTAATGGCGGAACAATGTCAGGTTACTTCAGACACCATAACCACTTAAGTGAACTGTATAAGTTATGGTACTTAAAGTTCTATTTTAGTTATTTTTTTTACTCATTGGGTGATTTCATTAATTTTTCAATATTCTTTTTTTGCATGAGATGGTACTGGTTTATGTTTCATATGCTAAATAGTGATGTCGCGAACACGAAATTTTCGGTTCACGAACGGCGAACGCAAACTTCCGCAAATGTTCGCGAACCGGCGAACCGGGTGAACCGCCATAGACTTCAATGGGCAGGCGAATTTTAAAACACACAGGGACTCTTTCTGGCCACAATAGTGATGGAAAAGTTGTTTCAAGGGGACTAACACCTGGACTGTGGCATGCCGGAGAGGGATCCATGGCAAAACTCCCATGGAAAATTACACAGTTGATGCAGAGTCTGCTCTTAATCCATAAAGGGCATAAATCACCTAACATTCCTAAATCACAATGGATATGGATTGACATATGACATATTGACACCTTGACATATGGATTGACACCTGTCCTCAGAGCCCCTGATACACACTGACACAGAGCAGAATAGAGACTGTTCCTCCTACATAGGGTCACTTGGCAGATATGGATTGACACCTGTCCTCAGAGCCCCTGATACACACTGACAAAGAGCAGAATAGAGACTGTTCCTCCTACATAGGGTCACTTGGCAGATATGGATTGACACCTGTCTTCAGAGATCATGATACACACTGACACAGAGCAGAATAGAGACTGTTCCCCTACATAGGGTCACTTGGAAGATATGGATTGACACCTGTCCTCAGAGACCATGATACACACTGACACAGAGCAGAATAGAGAATGTTTCCCCTACATAGGGTCACTTGGCAGATATGGATTGACACCTGTCCTCAGAGCCCCTGATACACACTGACACAGAGCAGAATAGAGACTATTCCTCCTACATAGGGTCACTTGGCAGATATGGATTGACACCTGTCTTCAGAGATCATGATACACACTGACACAGAGCAAAATAGAGACTGTTCCCCTACATAGGGTCACTTGGCAGATATGGATTGACACCTGTCCTCAGAGCCCCTGATACACACTGACACAGAGCAGAATAGAGACTGTTCCTCCTACATAGGGTCACTTGGCAGATATGGATTGACACCTGTCCTCAGAGCCCCTGATACACACTGACACAGAGCAGAATAGAGACTGTTCCTCCTACATGGGGTCACTTGGCAGATATGGATTGACACCTGTCCTCAGAGCCCCTGATACACACTGACACAGAGCAGAATAGAGACTGTTCCTCCTACATAGGGTCACTTAGCAGATATGGATTGACACCTGTCCTCAGAGCCCCTGATACACACTGACACAGAGCAGAATAGAGACTGTTTCCCCTACATAGGGTCACTTGGCAGATATGAATTGACACCTGTCCTCAGAGCCCCTGATACACACTGACACAGAGCAGAATAGAGACTGTTCCCCCTACATAGGGTCACTTGGCAGATATGGATTGACACCTGTCCTCAGAGCCCCTGATACGCACTGACACTGAGCAGAATAGAGACTGTTCCTCCTACATAGGGTCACTTGGCAAATATGGATTGACACCTGTCCTCAGAGATCATGATACACACTGACACAGAGCAGAATATAGACTGTTCCCCCTACATAGGGTCACTTGGCAGATATGGATTGACACCTGTCTTCAGAGATCATGATACACACTGACACAGAGCAGAATAGAGACTGTTCCCCTTCATAGGGTCACATGGCAGATATGGATTGACACCTGTCCTCAGAGACCATGATACACACTGACACAGAGCAGAATGGAGACTGTTACCCTACAAAGGGTCACATGGCAGATATGGATTGACACCTGTCCTCAGAGCCCCTGATACACACTGACACAGAGCAGAATAGAAACTGTTCCCCCTACATAGGGTCACTTGGCAGATATGGATTGACACCTGTCCTCAGAGACCATGATACACACTGACACAGAGCAGAATAGAGACTGTTCCTCCTACATAGGGTCACTTGGCAGATATGGATTGACTCCTGTCCTCAGAGACCATGATACACACTGACACAGAGCAGAATAGAGACTGTTCCTCCCACATAGGGTCACTTGGCAGATATGGATTGACACCTGTCCTCAGAGACCATGATACACACTGACAGAGCAGAATAGAGACTGTTCTCCTACATAGGGTCACTTGGCAGATATGGATTGACACCTGTCCTCAGAGACCATGATACACACTGAAACAGAGCAGAATAGAGACTGTTCCTCCTACATAGGGTCACTTGGCAGATATGGATTGACACCTGTCCTCAGAGCCCCTGATACACACTGACACAGAGCAGAATAGAGACTGTTCCTCCTACATAGGGTCACTTGGCAGATATGAATTGACTCCTGTCCTCAGAGCCCCTGATACACACTGACACAGAGCAGAATAGAGACTGTTCCTCCTACATAGGGTCACTTGGCAGATATGGATTGACTGTTCCCCCTACATACACACTATTGGATCTCGCAAAACTTACCAAGGATCTAAATCATGTTCCCATATCGTACATGAAAAACCTACTCATACAAAATCTCTTCCCAAACGTCATTTTGTTCAAAGTGGAGAGAATGTTAAAAAAATATTTTTGTTCTGAGTGTGAGAAATGCTTTTCAGCCGCTTCCAATCTTAAGCATCATTTGAGGAGCCATACAGGAGAGAAACCTTATTTTTGTTCTGATTGTGGGAAATATTTCTCTCAAAGAGGCCACTTTTATATTCAATCTATAACAGTGAAAAAAGTTTTTTGTTTTTAAATGCAAGCTATTGTGACACCAGATATGAGTGGTGGCACTGACTGGGCAAATGGGCACAGTATCCACTTGAGCCTGACACACCCGCTTTGAGACAACTAACTGCTATTCAATCTATAACAGTGAAAACATTTTTTTGTTTTTAAATGCAAGCTATTGTGACACCAGTGAGTGAGTGGTGGCACTGACTGGGCAAATGGGCACAGTATCCACCGTGAGCCTGACACAGAAGCTGGCAGCAGTGGCAGACAACTAACTGCTATTCAATCTATAACAGTGAAAAAAGTTTTTTGTTTTTAAATGCAAGCTATTGTGACACCAGTGAGTCAGTGGTGGCACTGGGCACAGTATCCACTGTGAGCCTTACACACCCGCTTTAAGGACACTGACTGCTATTCAATCTATAACAGTGAAAAAAGTTTTTTGTTTTCAAATGCAAGCTATTGTGACACCAGTGAGTGAGTGGTGGCACTGGGCACAGTATCCACTGTGAGCCTGACACACCCGCTTTAAGGACACTGACTGCTATTCAATCTATAACAGTGAAAAAAGTTTTTTGTTTTTAAATGCAAGCTATTGTGACACCAGTGAGTGAGTGGTGGCACTGGGCACAGTATCCACTGTGAGCCTGACACACCCGCTTTGAGAAAACTAACTGCTATTCAATCTATAACAGTGAAAAAAGTTTTTTGTTTTTAAATGCAAGCTATTGTGACACCAGTGAGTGAGTGGTGGCACTGGGCACAGTATCCACTGTGAGCCTGACACACCCGTTTTGAGACAACTAACTGCTATTCAATCTATAACAAGTGAAAAAAGTTTTTTGGTTTTAAATGCACGCTATTGTGACACCAGATATGAGTGGCAAAGTACACTGGCAGAAGTCTGCAGAGCACACGCTGAAGGAGGCCTGACACCCGCTTTAAGGACATTGACTGCTATTAGCTTACACTGAAAAACTTTTTTTCTTTGTAAAAGCACGCCATAGAGACACCAGATATGAGTGGCAAAGTACACGGGCAGAGGTCTGCAGAGCACACGCTGAAGGAGGCCTGACACCCGCTTTAAGGACACTGACTGCTATTAGCTTACACTGAAAAACTTTTTTTCTTTGTAAAAGCACGCTATAGAGACACCAGATATGAGTGGCAAAGTACACGGGCAAAGGTCTGCAGAGCACACGCTGAAGGAGGCCTGACACCCAGACGCTTGCAGACAACTAACTGCTATTCAATCTATTACAGTGAAAACATTTTTTTTTAAATGCAAGCTATTGTGACACCAGTGAGTGAGTGGTGGCACTGGGCACAGTATCCACTGTGAGCCTGACACACCCGCTTTGAGACAACTAACTGCTATTCAATCTATAACAGTGAAAAAAAGTTTTTTGTTTTTAAATGCAAGCTATTGTGACACCAGATATGAGTGGTGGCACTGACTGGTCAAATGGGCACAGTATCCACTGTGAGCCTGACACAGAAGCTGGCAGCAGTGGCAGACAACTAACTGCTATTCAATCTATAACAGTGAAAAAAGTTTTTTGTTTTTAAATGCAAGCTATTGTGACACCAGTGAGTGAGTGGTGGCACTGGGCACAGTATCCACTGTGAGCCTGATACACCCGCTTTAAGGACACTGACTGCTATTCAATCTATAACAGTGAAAAAAGTTTTTGTTTTTAAATGCAAGCTATTGTGACACCAGGAGTGAGTGGTGGCACTGGGCACAGTATCCACTGTGAGCCTGACACACCTGCTTTAAGGACACTGACTGCTATTCAATCTATAACAGTGAAAAAAGTTTTTGTTTTAAATGCAAGCTATTGTGACACCAGGAGTGAGTGGTGGCACTGACTGGGCAAATGGGCACAGTATCCACTGTGAGCCTGACACAGAAGCTGGCAGCAGTGGCAGACAACTAACTGCTATTAAATCTATAACAGTGAAAAAAGTTTTTTGTTTTTAAATGCAAGCTATTGTGACACCAGTGAGTGAGTGGTGGCACTGGGCACAGTATCCACTGTGAGCCTGACACAGAAGCTGGCAGCAGTGGCAGACAACTAACTGCAATTACATTACACACACACAAAAAAAAGCAGACTGATGTTCTAGCCCTAAAAAGGGCTTTTTGGGGTGCTGTCCTTACAGCAGAGATCAGATGAATCCTTCAGGACTGTAGTGGACACTGTATACCCTAACCTAGCTATGCATTTCCCTATCTAATCAACAGCAGCTACACTTTCCCTCCTCTCACTAAGCATGCAGCTTGAGAATGAATCTAAAATGGATGCCTGTCCAGTAGGTGGGAGGGTCTGCTAGGGAGGGTGTGCTGCTAATTGGCTGGAATGTGTCTGCTGACTGTGAGGTACAGGGTCAAAGTTTACTCAATGATGACGAATAGGGGGCGGATCGAACCACGCATGTGTTCGCCGTCCGCGGCGGACGCGAACACGCTATGTTCGCCAGGAACTGTTCGCCAGCGAACCGTTCGGTGCATCACTAATGCTAAATCAAGAAACAAGCTGTATCATGTATAGACAATAGACTAACCTTTTTGGATATATATTTCCAGCTGACTGAAACGCCATTTCCTAAAAGAGCTTTTATCCATTGAACAGGATTATGATATTTTGTTCCAGTACAGTCTCTTATTTTGCCATCAACCAAAATGCTGGCTTTGTGTTTTCTGCCCTAAGAAAATCACACGAGAAACAGTTATTTGAACACCATTCACATACATATTCAATCTGTATACACATATATATTTGTCTGCAATTGCTAAAAGTTAAAATGAATAAGAAAAGACATTGCACCCACCAGCACATATGACTTAGCCAGCCCAGACCTCTGTTCTTTGCTGCCTAATGTGAATTCTGTGCATAAAAAACATCTATAAATGTGTGCCGACGATAGACGTAACTGCTTCTCTCTTGCAGGCAGAGCTCTCCTCACTCCCTCAATGAAGGAACCCCTCCCTTAACGAAAATATACATTTTTTTTTTTTAAGATGGTTATCCCATTCTACTAATAGATAAATTTTTATGTCATTCTTTATTTTTCTTGTGCATATGATAACAGACACGCTTGCAGCGCCACGACTGCAGATGCAAGCAATACAATAGCAATCAATGACATGGCAGAGAAAATAGCACATTTTATATTTGTTAGAGAAATTAGGCTAGGAATACTTGAGTGAACTATAGTAGAGTAGCTAGGCTACGTATGCATGCTTAAAGAACAGTTATGCTTAGAACTTAAGACACATTGCATAGAAAATTACCACTGGGACTGCAGTTAAGGTCCATGAGACACAATAAGCCTAAGAAAGCAAACACAGTAAAACTAAAAGACAACAGGTCAACATAAATTAGCCTAGGCCTTATGAATTTATATTGCTATAGATAGACCTTCCAAATCTATTGAATGTGGCTTTAATTCCCACTGTCGGCATAGTGAGCGAGCAGGTTTGCTGTCCTAGTTCTCCCTCTCATTACCGGCATGGATATGCTTGAGTCCACTTCCAAGTGGGGAGGTCTGGAGCCCACAGGTTCTCTGCTACATGGATTTCCCTCAGGGTATATGGACTGCGACTGGGAGGTAACTCCGATTGGGCCTCCAGCCCAGAAGAGGGACAGTTTGCATAGCCTGCAGTGTGGGACTTCTGAGCTGCCAGAGCTTAAGGTATTGCAATTCGGCT
>CAKOES020000001.1:130007-187172 GCA_933207985.1 Pelobates cultripes
AGCGATTAGGAGCCAGAATTTCTCACATATTGCGTTGAATCTAGCGTTAAAGAGGGATTTCCATCTCTGGCGATCCAGATCCACTTAAGAGAGTGGAGACTCTGATGCGGCAGCCATCTTGGTTATGTCACTCGGTTCCATGCGGACCACGTGGGGCGTGGAGGGAAGAAGTTTGCCCAGTGGGGACCGGGATATCCCCCGCCGTGTACGGGCCTTCTTACAGGAGGGCCTGGGCGTAGAGATCGGCCACTTCTCCCACCGTAGGACCACACCAGGCTGCAACAAGCAGGAGGCCGTAGATTCGCAGAATCCCACCCCCCTAGACTTTGTTTTAAAAGCGATCTTTGAGCATTTCTGTAGAAGAGACTTTTAGAATAATGTCAATAGGTAATTATTTTATCATAAATGAAAAAGGGTTGGAGAAATCATATAAAGGAGCACTCTAAGGCAATCTGACCACCACATAAGTAAAAGTGTGGTTCAATGTCTCCCTTATACACCTTCCTGACACGGATGAGGGCATGTCTATTAAACAGTGAGCTATTGATGCAAGTCGCTAATAAAATATAGGGCACATCCAGTGGGATCTTAAAATGTAATAATGCTGGGTGGACAGATTACTGTCCACCTTGCTAATCCCGCTCATAGCCAGCAGGTGGGGCAATTAGAAAAAAATTTCTGGGGGCATCCTAATTTCATCAAACATATTGATCATTCTTATTTTTTTTTTTTTATTACTGATAACTGTGCATTCAGTTAAAATATTGGCTGGAAACAGTTGATAATTATTGAATTTTAGAATTAAATCGAGACCTTTGGCAGCAATGATTAGTGGGTTACTGATCACTGAGCTGTAGTGGTTATGTTGCTTAGAGTGTCCCTTTAAATTACCCCAAATATGCAAAAAAAAAAAAACACCTCACACACTTTTTTACAGGTTCTATTATTTCCAACCTTGCCAGCTATCATTTTTCCAAAATAGTGCATCAAAACTCCAAAAAGCTACATGTACCGTAAATACATTTAAAAAAAAATAAAATAAAGTGTTTATTAGACACTGTTTACACATTGTAAAACAATTTCTATTACTTTGTAGAATGTATGTCTTTGGACACAATATTGGTTAATTTCAAAGACATTGAAATACGCTGTCTTCAACTCTATAAAGTTTCAACTCAGGTTGCATGGAGTATAGAACAGGTCCATACTGGAAGGAAGATGGCAGCACAGAAAAAGGAACAACTGGTGCTGCCATGCTAACTTCTGTCCTGCGGTCCCCAATCAGTATAAGACAAGAGCATCAAGAGACACAGACACACACACACTGACACACACATGCATCTAATTTTTCAGCCAACCTCCTGTTTCTCACTTTTTGGTGCAGGAGAGTGGAGCTGATGGGAGTGGGCTGAATCTTCCCTCCTCACCGCCTCAGTTCTGTCTCTCCTCCTTCCCTGGGAGTAACTTACATTTTTAAATGGGCCCAGCCGGAGCGCTTATCGGGCCCCTGAAGACATATGGGCCCCCAGAACCACCAGACCCGTGACAGCCATCATGGTTGTCACCCCCTGATGGCAGCCCTGCCATTAGATATAGGAAAAGTGGGAGACAAAAAAATTGTCTTGCAAGACTTGTGGATATTGTGGAGATTTAAATTTACGCATGGATGCTTCCAAAAATTTCCAATGGGGGATGCGGAGCTTGGCCGCCATATCGAACGGACGCATCTGCAATGATCTCCTGCAACAACTCACTTTAATCTTTGGCTACAAAGTTGTCCTAATTGATTAATTGTGCTGAATCCCTACCTGAAAGTTTCTGGGAGGCACAGATCATTCCGGCAAAGCTTTCCTCTGTAGTGCGCAGCACTGCATGTCTTGCGGCCAGGTGAGGATCCGACTTGGAGTTGCAGCCAACCTCTCTGTTAGGACCTTGCATGTTTATTTGTATCTGAGTCCTGTATCGGCAGGGGTAATCCCGGTCCGTGCTACTGTGACTCTTGAAGCCCCTTAGTCACCTACCTGAACTGTCTCCTGGGCCTGCTGAAGCACACAGACGAACACAGCAGCCCCGCCAGGATGGCGGGCGTGCCGTTCCCTCACCAGGACTCTGCTGTTCAGTCTGAGAGGGCTCTGCATGGCTCCATAGAATGGTCTCTTTGCTACATGGATGAGATCTTTACACACTTCTGGACAATGCAGGAGAATAGCACAGCGCAACAGAAGGTAGATTGGAGAGAGATGAGCCTTGCCCTCCTTCAGGCACAGCTTACTTACATCATGGCTCGTGTTTATTCTACTCCTAAACTACACAGGCAGAAGGCTACTAAGGGCCATCCTTGAGGCATCGCCCACGTAGACAGAGGGATGCTCGCTGCTGGTGGTGCAAGACCACCAAAACCTTCTGTCCCTCACAGATTGGGATGGACTTGGACTTTCAGAAACTACAAGTCAGTGGCACACAGATGACGGCCTCCATTTGGTCCTGGGGCTGGAAGGAACCATTGCCTTGCTCTCTCTACACCATGGCCCTCAGCAGCATCATCTCAATAACTGGGCATTTCCCAAGCCTAGGGATCGGCTGAAACATGTGAAGCGAACACGGGCAGCCCTTTTACATCTTTTTCACTGCTATACTCTGCTGTGTACCTTACTAATTTTTTTCGTTATTTATTTCTGTTTGTGTTTATATCTTATGTAGAGAGGGATTGCGAAGACGGGAGGGCTTCAGTACCCAAGTCTGATAGCAAAATGTGTTAAATAGCACCAAAACTCGAGTGTTCCTAATAGCACCCCATATATTTTATTTTAGCATGTTTGACCACCCTATGTTTAGCCTAGTATATCCTTCACTGATGTTTCATCAAGCATTTCTAGCCTGATATCCTATTATTTTAATATGGTGTTCAAGTAGAGATTGTAGCTGTATTAGTCCAGTGATGTAGATGTAAAAAACAGATACAATCTTGGAATACCTTTTTGATTGGACTAACAGTAAAATTCTGTTAGTCCAATAAAAAGGGTATTTCAAGATACGATTTTTAACAGTTTTTTACATTTGGATATGGGATAGAATTAGAAAAAGAGGCACTTCCCAAACTAATGGGAAGTACCAGTCAAAGAGGGTTAAAAGGGTGGCAAAATGGGCATAACCCAGCGTAAAGCACAATAGAGGGAGAAAAGATGAAGGAAATGATCGACCCTCCTTAAGAAAAAGGGGGGGGGGTATGATCACCTTCAAGCCACCCCAAAAGAATAGCGTCTCAAAAATAAAAATAATAAACAACTTTAATAGGAAAAAAGTACAAAATAAAATAAATGGATATAAAGGTGTCTGAGGATTGTAACCAGACTCACATAGATCAGTATATATACATTGTATCGAACTCACTCATAAAAGAGTGGTAAATATATAAAGTGACTAATATCTTGTACTAGACCCCACAGGATAAACACTAATATATGGAAATCGAAAGGATAGAGAAGGTAAATAAGTGAGAGTGAAAAATAAAGTGGAAATAACCTAACAGAGGTATAGTACAATAGCTTGAAAAGGTTATATCTAACCACCAAGTAACTCACTGGAATCTATCCCTATAACAGCAAATATTCAGAGCAAAAAGCAGCTCAAAAAACGGTGTGGCATCCTGGTATCCAAAAAATAATAATAAAAAATAAATGGATATAAAGGGTCTAGTGTCTAAAGAGTATAGCCAAGCTCACATAGATCAGTATATATACTTTGTAACAAACTCACTCAAAGCAGAGCGGTAAATTTATAAAGTGACTAATATCTAGCACTAGATCCCACAAGGTAAACACTGATGTATGGAAATCGAAAGGATAGAGAAGGTAAATAAGTGTCCGAAAAAAGTAACGGAGATGAGTGCGCATGTCCGCCCACCGGCGGACACGCATGCGCTGAAGATTCCTGTCTACCCGAGAAAACTCCTAGATCATGCGCATGTCCGCAGCCTAATTGCCGCGCAGGCGCAAAGTATCTGAGTACAAAGTAAACTAAATCTATACAGATTGCTCGGTAAAGGAAAATATATATCCATAATAGATAATAGCTAAAGCGATAGAATATGTGGAGGAATAAAAGAAATGTTATTCTGAGAGATAAGGTAAAGCGGAGGGCAAATTAGGAACAAAAAATAAATCCACAAAGATGGTTGGACTTATCCAACCCAATCCATATTAGTTTTATATTTATAATCAAAGAGACTAGATAGCGAAATATAGAACATTCCACACCGGCTGGAAATGGTCAAAAGGTATGTATGTATAAAAAGATAAAGTAGTGAGATGTATAAACATATATACATATATGTACTAAATTGGAGACACCAAAAAATGTAGTTAGCTCTATCTTAGTGTATCAAAATTATTTACATATTTACATATTTACATATAGAGAGAGAGAACATGTCCAGATGTGTATATATATGTAGAGCCCTATACATATATAGTTTAGAAGCCCTTACATATAAATGAACTAGAAAAAGGCAATATATGAACTAGAAAAAGGCATTTAGATAAAGGGAGCAAAAGAAAATCCCTCATTCAAACCCAAAGGCTGAAGGGTCTTGAGTTCATATATCCATCTGGACTCCCTTTGTCTTAGAGTTTTGTCATAGTCTCCCCGTCTCGGGGTCCTTTTAACCAGTTCTAAACCGCAGAACCTAAGGTTACTGGGATCTCCCTGGTGGTGTTCTCTCAAATGTCTCAAGATAGGAGTCTCGAGGCGATTCCTGGGGGATCTAACATGCTCCAAAATCCTATCCTTGAAAGCCCTGAAAGTCTTCCCTACATATTTTTGTCCACACGTACATGATAGTAGGTATACTATGCCCTTGGTGTTACAATTAAAAAAGCTGTTCATTTTAAAGGAACCCTGTCCCTTACTATCAGTCACAGTCTTGGAACCTTTCAGGATAAACTTACAGGCTACGCATCTACCGCAGCCATATGTGCCTGTCGGTGGAGTACCCAACCAAGAGGCACGTGGCTGTGATTTCATAGAAAAATGGCTGGGAACCAAAAAATCGCGGATATTCCGTCCACGTCTAGCTGTAATACTGACATGTGGAGTTAAGACATCGCGTAGATGTACATCATTCAAAAGGATAGGCCAGAATCTTTCAAGTGATTTCCGTACTTCTGGCCACCCCATATCAAACGTTGCAATCATGCGGATTGTACCACTCCCCTGATTATGGTTCTCCTTAGGGGTGTCACATAGTAATTCATTCCTCTCTGTTAGGAGTGCTCGTTTATAAGCCCTCTTTAAACAACGATTTGGATAACCCTTCTCTTTAAAGTATTGTCGAAGTTGTTTAGCTTGTATAATGAAATCCTGGGTGTCGCTACAGTTTCTCCGAAGACGGAGATATTGGCCAACTGGTATACCCTCTTTTAGAGGTCGGGGGTGGTGGCTAGTCCAGTGAAGAAGGGAGTTAGTTGCTGTGGGTTTTCTAAACAGCGTGGAATGAACTACACCCTCTTCACTGATAGTAATAGTGACATCGAGGAAATTAATCGAGCGTCCTCCAAATTCAGACGTGAAACGAAGATTTTCATTGTTTACGTTAAGGAGAGTTACCATATCTGAGAATTCAAGGGGGGTACCTTGCCAAACAATCAAAATGTCATCGATGTAACGACCCCACCATAAAACCTTAGGTAGGTATTCATTCAGCAAATCTGAATTGCGTACCTGTTGTTCCCACCAACCCAGGTGGAGGTTTGCATATGAGGGGGCACAAGCCGTCCCCATAGCAGTACCCCTCACCTGGTGGTAGAACCGGTTATTGAAAAGGAAATAATTATGTGACAAAATAAATCTCAACAGACGTAAAAGGAAAGCTGTATATACATCATCCCGCGGGGTTCTTTGGTCAAGAAAAAAAGCCACATGATCGATCCCATTATCGTGAGGTATGGAGGAATACAAAGATTCAACATCCAAACTACATAATTGGGCATTAGAAGAGAATTTAAGGTTAGCCAGTCTATTTAGTGCCTGCTTGGTGTCTCTGATATAGGAGGGTAGGGTTTCCACAAGAGGTCTTAGGATTTTGTCAATGTAAAGACTACCGTTCTGTGTAAGGTTATCAACCCCAGAGACAATAGGTCGTCCAGGGGGCATCTCCAAATTTTTATGGACTTTTGGTAGGCAGTAGAAGGTTGCTATCTTGGGATGACGAGAGAAGATAAACTCAAACTCGTCACCAGAAAGCAACCCCCCACTGCGACCCTCATCCAGGATCTCCTTATATATAGATAGAAATTCATTAGTGGGATCCTGTTTAAGGATTCTATACGTCTCAATATCACTGAGTACTCTATCCGCCATTCCAAGATAATTATCCACATCCATCACTACAACATTCCCCCCCTTGTCGGCGTGTTTAATGATGATGTCAGCATCATCCTGTAAGGTCTTTAAGGCCCGTTGTTCCCGTCTGAGGAGATTATCACGTGAATGGATGCGGAGAGATTTAAGATTAATTTTCTCAATCTCAGTCCTGGCTGCTTCTAAGAATAACTCAATGTTCCTGTAACTTGCAAAGTTGGGTGTAAAACGACTCCTGGGTTTTAAACCCGTGCGGTTGGGTGTAATATTTGAGTCATTCTCATCCAACAGGGCAAGTAAATTAGTGAGACATTGAAGATCCCTGGGTCCAAGTCCAAGATCTTTAGCCTTTCTTTCATTCTGGACAGAGTGGAATTTATGTAGAGCTAGTTTTCTAACAAAAAGATGGAGATCCCTAGTCCAAGCAAACTTATCAAAAGATGGTGTGGGTACAAAAGATAACCCCTTCCCCAGGACAGCTTCTTGGTCTACTGTAAGTATTCGTGAGGATAGATTGATAATCTGGGACTTCCGTTCTGAAGTCTGAGTGTCAGCTAAAACCTCCTTCTCCTCCTCCCAACCCCTCCTCGCGAATTGCGAGTCTGGTATCTCGTCCGTAAGCTCGGGAATTCCTCCTGATAACCTGGGGCTAAAAAATTAACCCCTTTTTTGAGGATCCCTTTAGGGTTAGAGGTGGTTAGAGAAGAGGTCGATTGTGACTGAGATTCCCCCGGATTACTATAGGTCTGACTCCCAGAGTCTGTATCTGAGGAATCATATTCCGAGGTCAGGCCATTATCAGAGGTACGTCGTATTCTACGATTGAAAAATTTATAGACATTTCCGGATTGATAATCATTGGAATCTCTAAGAAACTTATCATGTTTTCTAAACTTTACTGACTCTTGGTATTTATCTAGATTTTGTTTCAATCTAGATTCGAGAAAAGTAAAATTGGGATCATTTTGAAATTGTTTAATTTCCTTTAGCTCTTCGTCCAAATCTGTATTCACTATTTTCAATTGTTCGTGTTCAAATTTGCAGATGATCTGCATGAATGTTTTGGAGCAGGAGGAGGCCGGTCTTTTGGGGTGGCTTGAAGGTGATCATACCCCCCCCCTTTTTCTTAAGGAGGGTCGATCATTTCCTTCATCTTTTCTCCCTCTATGGGATAGAATTACTTTGGAAATTAATCTTGTTAATCACAATTATCGCTTTCCTGTCTTCATGCATGCTAAGCTCAGTTATACCTACCCAGCAGTCGACACAAGCCTGTTTACCTTATATTCAATATTATTATTTTAAAAATTGTGAAGATTCAGCAAATGCCATGGCCATTTTATATCTTGCATGTTACTTTGAATGCCTACTCTGGCTGGTGTGGCACTTTAAGCCTTATTGTATTTCCATGCACATCAAAAATAAAGATTTAAAAATAAATAAAAATTAAATTAAAAAAACTTCAGATGGAAGCGATCAAAAGCCTTCTCTGCATCAAGGGCTAACAATAAGCCTCCTGTGTCAGAAGATCTTAGACCTTGTAAAATTCAGGAAAGTTTCCTAGTGTTTTCTGCACCTTGACGACCATGTACAGACCCTGTTTGATCTTTGCTAGACATGTGCAATTAGTTTCGGTCCGAATTTGAATTTGGACGAATTTCGGGCAATTCGGACATTTGGGTACTTCTGAATGCCTGAATTGCCTAAATTGGTCTTTCAGCCAGATTTACTAATACTAAGTAAAGATTACTTAGTATTAGTAAATTATGCCCCTACTCGCTATACCGCGAGTAGGGGCATGTCTATTAAACAGCGAGCAGCCTATGGCTGCTCACTATAAAAACTACAAAAAAATAAATATATATATCCCCCCCGGCCCCCACCCCTGAACGGCGGGTGGAGGCCCTAAAGAAGAATAATGGGGGGGACCTATTGTCCTCCCCCACGGCCCCCACCCATGAGCAGCGGGTGGGGGCCCTAAAGAAGAATAAGGGGGGGGGGGACCTACTGTCCTCCCACCCGGCACCTACCCATGAGCGGCGGGTGGGGGCCCTAAAGAAGAATAAGGGGGGGACCTATTGTCCTCCCCCCCGGCCCCCATCCCTGAGCGGCGGGTGGGGGCCCTAAAGAAGAATAAGGGGGGGGGACCTATTGTCCTCCCCCCCGTCCCCCACCCATGAGCAGCGGTAGGGTGCCCTAAGTTAGAATAAGGGGGGGACCTATTGTCCTCACCCCCGGCCCTCACCCCTGAGCGGTGGATGGGTGCCCTAAATATCAATAAGGGGGGGGACCTATTGCCCTCCCCCTGAGCAGCGGGTGGGGGCCCTAAATTTAGAATAAGGGGGGGAGAACCTATTGTCCTCCCCCCAACCCCCACCCCAGAGCGGCGGGTGGGGGCCCTATCAATAAGGGGGGGGACCTATTGTCATCCCCCCCGGCCCCCACCCCTGAGCGGTGGGTGGGGGCCCTATCGATAAGGGGGGACGGACCTATTGTCCTCCCCCCGGGCGGTGGGTTGGGGCTCTAAATAAAAATGTAACCCCCCCCGGTCACCCCCCTCCCCCCAAAAAAATTAACCCCTACCTACCCCCCTCATCCTAAAAATAATGAGGAGGGGACCTTTAACTAACTACCTGTAAAAAAAAATAAAACTTACCATTTGATGTCTTCTTTCTTCTAAAATCATATTCTTTCGTGGGACAGTTCTTTGGAATTTTCAAACGCTGTGTAATTTGACTCATAACAACACTCTGATTGGTTACTTTCAATCCATCAATCAGAGAGTTATGAGTCAAATTACACACCGTGGGAAAATTCCAAAGAACTTTCCCACGCTGTGTAAAATGACACAGAACACTCCGATTGGTGGATTTCAAGCCAACCAATCAGAGTGCTGTGAAAGGTAAATGTAGAGACTTACCTGTCAGTCTCGTCATTTACCTGTCAGAGCACTCTGATTGGATGGCTTAAACCCACCAATCACAGTGCTCTGAGCCTAATTGCAGGGCGGGACAAGGCTTTATAAGCCTTAGAAGTCCTCTCTCGCCTTGACTACTGTAATCCGCTTCTTAGTGGTCTTACATGTTTCCAACTTGCCCCGTTACAATCCATAATGAATGCGGCAGCGAGGCTCATCTTCCTGTCCCTCCGCACCTCCCATGCATCCCTCCATTGGCTTCCCGTAAGATATGGGGCTCAATTTAAGATTCTGACACTTGCTTACAAATCTCTACACCAGGGATAGGCAACCTTCGGCACTCCAGATGTTGTGGACTACATCACCCATTATGCTCTTACATTCATAATGATGGCAAAGCATTATGGGAGGTGTAGTCCAAAACATCTGGAGTGCCGAAAGTTGCCTATGCCGGCTCTACACAATGCTGCTCCCACCTACGTATCCTCACTAATGCACAAATATGTACTGTCTAAGCCCCTACGCTGTGCTGGAGACCTTCGTCTAACCTCTGTTCGTACTCCTACCTCTGATGCTCACCTTAAAGACTTCTCTAGGGTTGTACCGTTCCTTTGGAACACCCTTTTCCTCACTATTAGACTCTTACCCAATCTCCACTCCTTCAAAAAATCTTTGAAAACTTACTTCTGATGCTCACCTTAAAGACTTCTCTAGGGTTGTACCGTTCCTTTGGAACACCCTTTCCCTCTCTGTTAGACTCTTAACCAATCTCTACTCCTTCAAAAAATCTTTGAAAACTTACTTCTTTAGGAAAGCATATCAATTAAACTGTGAACAGCTGTCCCTCCCTGCACCGATTCCTCTCCTGAAACTGTCACCAAAACAAAACACTAAGCCCTCAATGAATACTATCCTAGCAACCTACTTTTCTACCCTTCCCTTACCTTTTGTGTCACTATACCCCACTCCCTCTAGCATGTAAGCTCATTGAGCTGGGCCCTCATTCCCTCTGTTCCTGTGCGTCAAACTTGTCGGTTTACAAATATGTTTCTGTTAGTCCACCCATTGAACAGCGATACAGAACTTGTTGGCGCTTTATAAATAATAATAAGATTTTCTTCATGTTTATGTGAAAGTGATGCATTTTTTTTTTGGTAACATGTCAATAGGTCTGCTTGGGATGTACGTTTCACTAGTGCGGCTCTCAAAATAAATGACCCTATAACCACTGTTTTGTGAGCCGCCCATAAAGCTTCTGCACTGGTGTCCTCAGTATCATTCATTGTAAAGTAGTTTTGTATTGATTTCTGAGTGTTGTCATAAAAGTATCTATCAAGTAATAAGGTTTCATTAAGCCCCCAAGTCTCTCTGCCTCAAAATAAAAAAAAAATCATGTAAACTCAATAACACCGGACTATGGTCGGCCAATTGATCATACCAATAAAGTATCCTCTTAATTGGGCTAAAGTTGTGATGTCTAAGAAAAAAAGTTAAGTTGAATTAAGTTAAAATCGCCACCAATTATCACGTCACCTTGTTTGTATTTTTCTATTTCGTGTTAAATTGATTGTAGTAATTCCTCTGATCAACATTGGGAAAATACAAGGACACTGGAGTATATTTAATATGATTAAGGACACCAATTAACATTAGATATCTATCCTGAGTTGGGAAGTTTAATTTGTTGAGCCTTCTGGATGCGAATTGATACCCCTCTTGCTTTAGCTTCATACACTGCATGAAAATGAGTGGGGTAGGGGGAAACTTTCGTGAAAAGTTGGAGAGGGTCTGGGCTTTTAAAATTGGTCTCCCGTATATAGTCAATGTCTATCTATTGAAGTTTAAGATCTCTCAAGCAAGACTTTCTTTTCTCTGGACTGTTTAGCCCTTTGACATTATTACTGTATTTTATTTATTTATAAAATATTTTACCAGGAAGGATATGTGATGAGACCAATCTCACCACTGTGCATTGGAGGAGCCTGGTTGCCCGCCTGCTGACTTTAAACTATGGCCCCATGTTGAAAAGCTTGATTTTACTCTGCAAAGACACGAAAGCCGGTTATTCGGTACTTGCCCTATTTGAATAGTGATAGCCCAGATAGCTATGCCATGGAGCCCATTCGTATAACGAAAGACTATGTGAAAGACTTTGGCTCCATGGCAATTGAACTGTATGCCATTCAGTAATAATGTGCGCTCAGATCTAAGCTATCTGGGGATATGTTGAATGTACCTGTTTTATGCAATAGCTGCACGGTTATATATTCTTATGTATTTTATGGTCTTTTGCTACCATGTGTTCAATGGAGTTTTGTCTCTGTCCTTGGAGATATTTGGATTACTTCCCGATTATCTCCAGGATAGAAGACTCTGTGGAACTGGTTTTGGGCAGAAAAGCCATGCTTCATTTGGACACAAAGGATTTCGATCTATCTTTTGAACCACTGGACCAATTTGGATGATTTTGAAATATGTTTGTATTTGGAGTATGCTGATTCTGAAAATGTAAATGTGATATATACTTTTAAAGTTTTGAATAATGTGGAAAAACTGTATTTCTCTGCCTGTGATAATTACATTAACCCATTGTGTAAGGTAATTGTATCAGAGGCAGAGGGGAGGATTTTGTGTGGGAGTGTCTGAGTCTATTGAACGTGTTTATTGGTTGTTTTACAAAACCCTGTGGGTGGTACTGATGTGTAAGAATGTGTATATAAGAACAATAAACCCACAGCTCTGTCAGTTCACTGCTTGACCCTCAACACTGAGCTTTGTCTCATTCTTGGGGGGATTTATTGTATGCTGTTCCAGTTCGACTGCTAGGAGTGTAAACCTTTCGTATGGTTTTTCCTATTCGGCTGTTTACAGCATTCGTATGGTTCCGGTTCGGCTGTTTACAGCATTTATATGGTTTCCTGTTCGGGTGATTGGTGTCTTCAGTAGCTGCCTGTATATCTGGAAGGGAATATCTCCTAAACGGCTGTTAACCCCTTTTAGGCCTGGGGGTGACGTTACAGGATACATTGAGATTTCTCTAGTTTTCAAGTACGTCTTGGGCCCACATTACTGCATTGTTACAATAAGATAAAATATATTACACAACAAAATATATCTTCCATAATTGGGGGTTAAAAAGGCGTGTGCTATGGAATTGTTTGTGGACGTCATATTCAGGAGCCACAAGGTCATGGTATGGCTACTGTATTCCATTTTTGTTATAAACCTCACAGAGAAACAGTTCCTAGAAAATCTGAACTGAGGTGTTATTGCTGGGAATGCTATACACAGAGAATCATATAGTGCCCTTAGATTAAAGAGCTTCTTAAATTTGGATAGGAACTGAGCATCCTTTGGTGCCTTTGCAGGATGGATGAGAGTACGGGAATATCATGATAAGAAAAAGAAGTGGGTCAATAGTGGGGAAGTAAAAAGGAAGCAGAACACGAAGAACCTATGAGAAATATACAGCTCTTAGAACTAGAGCCCTTGCGCGCAGAAAGTAAATCTGGGCATATGGTGGGGGTAGCAGTGTAGTCATTCAACAGGGGTAGATAACCGCATAACAGCTATGTAATGTAATAATACAAAAGCAGCAACCAAATAAACAAGAATAAAATAAGTAAAAGTAAAACAATGATATAAACTATAGTTGTAAAGGTAAGATACCCTTTACAGAGATGAGACATTATGATATACACACAAAAAACTAAAAGTACTAAGAGTATACAGTACCTTGTAACTTTGCAATATAGTAGTACTTTTTTTTTTTTAAATAACACAGAGGTGGAAAATCATTATATGGGTTTTTGGAATTTAAACGTCCAGGATATAAGACCATTGGGCTGGTTCATAATTTAATGGTAGCAGGATTAACATAGATATGCATTTCATGCTTGTTAGTGTAACGGTATTAAGGACCAGACAACTTTGCAATAACCATGGCAGTTGAAGTATGCACCTGTACATTTAAATAACTTAAACTTAGAGATAAAAATAAAATAATACTAAGTGTAAAATAAAAACAGGAGACCATAACAAACTGCTAGCTTACAGGCAAAGTCAGAAATTAGCAAGATTGCAATGGTGAACGTTGGTTAAAGTAAAAAGGCTGTTACTGTTTGAGGCTTTGAAAGGTAATTAAGAAATGTTACACAAGTATATGTAAAATTTGCAATGACAGTTCTATCAACTTATGATACAAATAAGAAGTAATTGCACAGAGTTGTGTGAGGGTACAGGAACTAAATGTGTGTGACTCAGTAGCTACGTAAAGTAATTAAAGTAATATTAACAAGTATACAATACGATTCCACTATAAAATGAACGTGTTTTCACATCTATGGGCCCAACGACCAGTCCAGTGAAATTCTTTGATTCTTGCTTAGTTGAGAAGCAGAAAGTAAGGGTGAACAGTGAAGGCTTGTTATATTAAACAAGCAATTTCCCTGGGTATCCCCATCTGTAGAGAAGCTTTTGGGATCTGAGCATTGAGGTATGTTCTCCGAGCAATTTGCAAAACTGAGGTGGAGGTTGATAAGTCGGCGGATACCAAAATGGAGCAATATTTCTCTAATAAATCTTGCTTCTTGCAGGCCTGCATGATCTCCTCCTTAACGTGAAAAAAAAAAAGAATAGTAGTGGGTATATGTTTAGGTTTTTGTAATTAATGGGCTCTTTACTCAATTAGGAGATCAGGATAACATTCTGGTGCAATGTCCTGTAACATATTGGTGAGGTAGGTGATAAGAGCTTCTTGGCCCACTGATTTAGGGACCCCCAGAAACGTAGGTTGTTGCTTCTGGATCTGTCTTCCATGTCAGCTATTTTAACCTTGTATGTCTCGAAGGTTGCTTCGATCTCTTTTTGGCGGTCGGCCATGGAGTTGTAGGTTGAGGCAAATTCCTCTATTTTGTTTTCAGTGTGGCCTGTTCTTTGGCCTATATCCAGAATCTCTTTCTGGAGTTCTCCTGCCAGAATCTGTAATTGGCAGACACATTGGTCGTGATTGTAGTTAAAAGTGCTTAATTTCCTCGGACGTAACAGGAACGCTTGTCTGTGGAGTATTGAGAGAGTCTGTCTTCATTTGCCTTCTCGGCAACATCTTTGACCTTGTCTGCAGATCCCCAAGGTTCACCAGGTATTGTTCAGGCAATAATGGTGTCGTATTTAAAACAGAGTGTAGCGCTGATTATTAGATTGCACTCAAAAGAAAGAAATTAATTTCTTTCTTGTGAGTGGAATCTAATTATCAGTGCAACACTCTGTTTTAAATACTACACCATTATTGTATATCTTTTATTTTTAGATTGTATTTTTATATGTGAATCCAGAAGACAGGAGGGGTCTTCTTACAATCAAAGTGATACTTTAAGGGTAAACTTTTATCCATAGCAACGACGGTATAGACCGCTGAGTGATCAGCGCTAGCCATTGCAGGGACTCAATTGGGTCTCGGGTTAATTATACTAGAGTGCAACATGTATAGATGTGCATAGTCTATTCCTGACATACAAAGAATTTGCACAGATTTTAAGGAGAAAATAATAATAAACTGGCTGAATAGGCAAGTCAAACTGGTGAGCACATGGGGCCTGAGACACAAACTGGCTACTATGCTTCTTAAGGGAGATTCAGGATCGAACAAGGCCAGTTGCGCCCTGAAAGCTTCAGCAATTACGTGGGCCCTCATGCTTGCTAGCTGAACGTTCTATGCAGGCAACTCAATAAACACGGTGAGTGAGATGCTTGTCAAGTAATGATATAAAATTACTTTTGTCATGTAAAATAGGAGTAAGCTCAGAGCATTGCTATACTAGTGTCACGTATTCATCGGCTTATAAAAATGTGGTTAATGACATTTACTGTCCACACAGGAAAAGTTGTGCCGAGCAGCAACCAAATCCACAGAAGGGTTAATGCTGAGCAGCAATTATGCAAATGGGAACCTGGTAACAGCCTTTGGGGTCAAAGGCCGGTTACAGCCTATCAGATCTAGAGGAGGGGTATTTAGGCCCAGTTCTCATCCTGCTCAGTGCCCTGTCGTGGTTTCCCTTGTGGTTGTCCGAGAGTGCGTTATTGATTTGGTTATTCTGGTTATTTGACTTTGGCATTGTTTTTGACTTCCCTGTTTTCTGGCATCCCTGACTCTTGGCTTTTCCTTATCTTGTGTCTCTTTCTGTATATCTTGACCTTGGCTATTCCTGACTATTCTTTGGTACGTTAGACCAGCTATTCTAAGGTCCGGTATACGTTACCTATCCGTCCTCTGTGTTACGCAATTCTACGTGCTAGATCATTCTGTAATCCGGACAACTAGGCATGTGGGTAAAAGGACACTCTTAGTTAAGAACACAGACCATATATGGTGTAAACAGCCTAACTATGAGAAAACAGAATAAAATGCATTAGTTAACAGTGATTGATGTCAGTAGCCGATGTTTTGTCGTTGTAACAGGGAGGTGAGTGGCTGGAGTGATCTGCACCAAGTCAAGGTGCCGCTCGACAAGTCAGCGAAGAATGTCAGCGCCATGTGTTCGAATAGGAGCGGCGTTTTAACCCAAAGGGCCTTGAGGACTGCTGCTTTGTCGTGTCGATTGCGGAAGGTGACTATAATGTCCCTGGTTGCCGTAGGTGGCGCCTCGGCGGGTTTGGGGACCCTAAAGACATCTTCGGGGTAATAGTTTTGGTCTGCTTGGGTGGTAGCAGAGCCGTTACATGTGGCAGTTCGGTCCTTGGGATTTCCTTGAGTACCCCATGAACCTTCAGGTTGTTTCTCCGCTTGACGTCTACTTGATCCGAGAAGTGGATCTCGTGCATCTGTTGCTGCTGTTGCAGGTCGTGCATGGCCTGTTGGAGCTTGATGATGTCTCTAGTGCTTGCGCGAGGGAGGGATCCTCTAGTGTGCTTATTCAGCCTGTCAGTCCCTGTAGGTCGACTCTGAGTGCTGTTAATCCATTAGGATGTGTTTTTGAAGATCCGCCAGAAGCCTCTTTAAGACTGCAGTGGTCACTGGCGAGGAATCCGAGCTTGCCTTGCTTTGTTGTGCCAGCAGCTGCCATATTGGGCCTGCTGGTGCTGTGTGCCTGTCTCCACATGTCGTAGATCGTCAGCCCCAAGGTAGGTTTTACCAGGACCCTTTTTTTGGCTTGGGTCGTTTAGGGGGGTCATCTCTGTAATCTGCAGGTGCAATGATAGATTTAAACTGTTATTTCATCGCGTGTAGCATGGAGCTCCAAGTTAGTGCGACCGATCGCTTCAGTGGTCAGGATCCGCCTCTTGTCTTCCAAGTTTAATAGCAATTACAGAAAACAAAATTGCCACACAAAAGGGTACATTTATATAAAATAAATATAACAAGGTATTTACCTAAAGCTAATTTGACACTTTTTGCCAAGCAATAGAACTTCCAAACAACAAAGAATTGTAGTAAAATTATGTAGCCTTACATACACACATATAACTAGTTTTTTTTAAATGTGTGTTTCGTAACCTGACGTGTGCGAATCTTGCACAAAACTCCAAAATTGTGTTCATCTTCTGAGTACAACAATACCACCAATGTGAAGCCACAGTGCCAGATTACAGTTTTGACCATTTCGGTTTTTACATTTTAAAGCAAAACAGGTAGGCACATTTAACCAGCAACCATACTAGAAAAATCAAAATAGAACCATGGAATAAAAGAATTAGGGTGGTCACTCTGAAGCCTTATTTCTCAACGACAAAAATAAATAGTCTATAATAATGAATGAGGAGAACAACCAACTAAATAAAATGTACTTTATTATATGGGTACAAAATCACAGGTATCACAACATCTATGCCTCAGTATGAATAGAAATATATATATATATGTATATTAACAATGAATATAAATAATATATCTTAATCACAGAAAAGCATTTTCAATACTCAATGCTAGAAGCCAATAGTATCAATCCAGATACAAACTTAAATCGATACCTGAAAATAATGTCCAACAATTAATACATACCAGAACAAAAAGAAAATTGCAGAATGAGTGTGAAGAGGGTGTGTTTTTTACTTTTTATTAAGTGTTCTTGCATAGCAAGACCACTTATTGTTATCTCACATTCTTATTATAGCCAAATTTGCCACCCTAACTTATCTCACAAAATTTACCAAAACGTGCAGATTGTTCCTGATTGGTGTGCTATTACTTTGTGGAATGTTTCGCCGAATGGTTCACGGAATATCGTCGTTCTTGTGGCGCAATTTGTCCCATAGGAATGAATGGCAAAGCTAGAGTGGGAGCTGCCAAAAGCTGAAAAATCAGGACATGATTTATAAACTGCCACCACTCCCTTATTTTCAGGCCCACCTACACAAATCTTATATCAAAACGTTCAGCTATCCCTGCTGCCACTAAACATGTCAACGGCTAAGCCATAGTCCTGATAGTTTTCACAATATAATCATTTGTTTGCAACTAACGCCGTCCATTGACTTTCATTGAAACTTCACTCTGCAAAGCTCAAATTTGAAGTGCAATTTCTAAACTGCGACTGTGCCTTCATTTTTAATACTTCAGAGACATACTATGCATCGAAATGTAGGTCTGGGTCTTGTGATTCTCACAATATAAAGCTCTTCACTGTAGGATTTATAAACCGACCGTTTGAAGATGGCAACTGCCAAAATACTCTGACCTGTGTCAGGCTGCAGCAGCAAGTGATGTCATAGACAGGGCCTTTTGAACACCTGCTAATGGTTTTGGTTAAATGTATGGTTTAATGTAACTGTGCAACAACGTTGCAATTAAATGTGCTATATAAATGATAACAGTTACTCTGCCCACTCCAGTTGTAGACTACTGGTGGAGGCAAGAACACTTCACACAATTTCCCCAGAAATTGTAGCTTTTCTAGTTATTATTATTCTTTTACATGTTTTTGATCTGTTTTCGCAATATTGTGGGATTTCTTAATAGATGTGGCCCTTCGATACTTGTACTCCTCCCAGAGTGCGGATATGGACATTTGTGGATACACATTGGGCTTTTCACTATTGGAAATTATGCAATATGAGACGCCATCTGGACACCCTCATGACTTTGATCATCTTAAGTTACTTATGACATATGAAGTTTCTGTTTGATTTGTGTAATCAAAGAAGGTCTTGTGCCAAGCCAAGACCTTCTTTGATTCTTTGAGATGTGTTGATGCATAGCTATGTCATACAAAACGTATGTTGGGCCTTTTTGCTGAATACTAGTGGAAATAACAAGCTAAATATATGACAGATGATTATCATAAAGTCGGAATAGTACCATGGCAGTAAAAAAAACATTAACAGGATTACAAAAATAACAATATAGCTACCCAATACTAAAACAAGATAAATGTAACATTTTATGTACTAAAATACCTGTAACTGAAATTCCAAGACATCTTCCCCTGGCTTCATCTTCCCGGATTTAAAAAGTTCCCTAATGGGAAACTTACTCTTCTTCCTCCCAGATCTTAAAATAATTTGCTGCTTTTTATTTGAGGGTGACTTGGTACCTTGATCTGAATATCCTGGTGTCGAAATTGTTACTTGAGCATTTCCTACATTTGCCATATTTTTCTCCTGAACAGACGTATTCACATTATTTAGTGGATGAAAACCTGCTTCAGACATCTGGCAACCTCCAGAGGACAGATGCTGATTAATCCTTTCAACAATAATATTGTCTTCATCTGTAATATTTAGTGCACTGTTTACAGGAATGAGATTAGGAGACTTGTTTCCTGGTGCCGTAAGGTCTAAATGATGATTTACTATGCCTCGCAGGTCTGCAGGGGTAATGCCAGAACACAAATCTAAAGCTTGATCTATTACCATAGGATTTTCTTTTAACATCAAGCAAGGGTTGCATTTTTCTGAACTTTCTTCTGATTCCAGGATATTGGCAGAATCATCCCCAATACCATTTATCTCTGAAAATCCAACAAATGAGTGTTGCAATTGGCTGGTTTCAGAGTCTGGCAATGTATTACCTGCTGGCATTTTTGTTGCCATGGTGCTTCCATTAGTAAGATTGGCAGAGAGCCCTTTACTAACCGTACATAACACAGATATCTGATTCCTTACTGGAGATGTATTAGAATAATAGAGATATGAGCTCTTCTCTCCATTATTAGTTTCTGATGTCTTACTTTGCTTATATGCCATTATCTTCTGAGCCACTTCTTTTTGACGGTTAACAGCTCTCAGCAGTGTCTTCTGCCTGGAGGCCAGTTTAGCTATCTTTTCCCTTAATATTCCTTGCTTAAAGGAATCCACAGAGGCCCTTTGTGGAAAACAGGAAAATAAATAGTTAAAATACAGGGGCAATGGTACATACTGCACTTATGCAATCCTAACATACAGTATCTCACGAAAGTAAGTACACCCCTCACATTTTTGTACCAATTTTATTATATCTTTTCATGTGAGAACACTGAAGAAATGACACTCTGCTACAATGTAAAGTAGTAAGTGTACAGCCTGTATAACAGTGTAAATTTGCTGTCCCCTCAAAATAACTCAACACACAGCTATTAATGTCAAATCCGTTGGTAACAAAAGTGAGTACACCCCTAAGTGGAAATTTCCAAATTGGACCCAAAGTGTCGATATTTTGTGTGGCCACCGTTACCTTTATCTTCAGCTTCTTTAGCAAGGCAGTGGTCATCTTGGAGGTTTGTTTGGGGTCGTTATCATGTTGGAATACTGCCCTGTGGCCCAGTCTCCAAAAGGAGGGGATCATGCTCTGCTTCAGTATGTCACAGTACATGTCGGCATTCATAGGTCCCTCAATGAACTGTAGCTCCCCAGTGCTGGCAGCACTCATGCAGGCCCAGACCATGACACTCTCACTACCATGCTAGACTGTAGGCAAGACACACTTAACACCATCTGAACCAAATAAGTTTATCTTGGTCTCATCGGACCACAGGACATGGTTCCAGTAATTTATGTCCTTAGTCTGCTTGTCTTCAGCAAATTGTTTGCAGGCTTTCTTGTGTATCATCTTTAGAAGAGGCTTCCTTCTGGGATGGCAGCCATGCAGACCAATTTGATGCAGTGTGCGGCGTATGGTCTGAGCACTGAGCACATGCTCTCAACTTCTTTGGTCGACCATGGCGAGGCCTGTTCTAAGTGGAACCTGTCCTGTGAAACCGCTGTATGGTCTTGCCCACCGTGCTGCACCTCAGTTTCAGGGTCTTGACAATCTTCTTATAGCTTAGGCCATCTTTATGTAGAGCAACAATTCTTTTTTTCAGATCCTCAGAGAGTTCTTTGGAATGAGGTGCCATGTTGAACTTCCAGTGACCAGTTTAAGAAAGTGTGAGAGGGATAACACCAAATTTAACTCACCTGTTCCCCATTCACACCTGAGACCTTGTAACATTAACTAGTCACATGACACCAGGGAGGGAAAATGGCTAATTGGGCCCAATTTGGACATTTCCACTTAGGGGTGTACTCACTTTTGTTGCCAACGGTTTAGTCATTATTGGCTGTGTGTCGAGTTATTTTGAGGGGGCAGCAAATTTACACTGTTATACAGGCTGTACACTTACTACTTTACATTGTAGCAGTGTTCTCACATGAAAAGATATAATAAAATATTTACAAAAATGTGAGGGGTATACTCACTTTTTTGAGATACTGTATCTCTCCGTTAGCATGGAAAACCAGAAAAGGCAAAAACTAACACAAAAGCTTTCTATTTACAGGTTTTTAAAAAAATCACATTAGTTTATATAGTATATTACAAAAAATATATAGTTAAAACTTATAAATACCTATTACCTGTATTGTTTAGAAAGAATGTGTCTTTCATTTTTCTGCAAGATAACAATTTCATTTAATGTATCTTGAATCAGACGCATCTCTTTAATATAATGTTCTGTATAAACATACAAACACATAAATAAAGAAATAAACTGGCTAAATATACGTCTATCTGTCAATCAGAGACTGGACAATTTGTAATGCAAAAGAAGACTTTAAGATAGGCACCAAATTACATCAACACACTATAGAATACTTTAGTGAATAATATTTATACAGTTGAATGTGAATTCACAATAAAAGGTCTAACACCTGAGTGGAATCCCAAAAACCACACCAATATAAATAAACAATACATACATTAGGTGGAGCGTGTATTGTTGAATGAAGTATAGAATACTGGCAGATGCACTGACTTATTCTTGATGCAGAAAGTAAAGAAAGGTATAGGCAAACTAAGGCATACATATGCATTATTAGCCTCAGCAAATCATTGAAACTACGCATTGCCTCCATGTAACCTTTAAGTGGTACTCAATAAAAAATTCATATCACAGGTGAGCATAATATCACCATAACATATCCAATTTAATTAAATTAAAATCATTAACTTATATATGAATATATGTTATTCTTTATATGTATTGGTTTACTGTTTTATAGTTTGTTTACATCCCTTTGACGATCATTATGGGTTTTGTTCCACTTAATGCATTCTAAACAGAGGCAAAATGCATCCAGTTTGAAATTCATTCCTCTATATCGTTCTTTTGCAATATGTATCAATAAAGTAGACAGCTGTAATTAACATCTACACCATTATACTCAAATCCGCTAAAGTCAATTTTCGGCTTTTGCACTCCTGCATTTAAACATCAATATCAGTGCTTTTTTTTTGTGAGTTACACTATCAAATTATATCTTTTTATAATTTCGTTTTTGTTTGTCAAATTATATCTTTTTGTTTTTTCATTTTTTTTTTTACCGCAGATCATTCACTTTTCAAAAATAAAATTTTTATGTTAAAAAAAAGTAAAAAAACAAATAATGAAAAACACGACTACACAAAGTGCCGCGGGAGGGTAATTCCATAAGGAAAGGGCAACCATGAAAAAGACGAGTGCAAAAACGGGACAGAAACAGGATGTCTGCATAGTGAAGAGCATACCTGCTATGTAAGCGGGGCACAGTTATGGAGAGCTTTGTAAGTAAGCACAAAATATTTAATTTGAAGTTGTTTATTCCCTTGTTTTATATGTTTGTTGTGTATAGTTATTCACTGCTAAACCAAAATTTCTTCAGCCAAAAGGAGAAGTTGGAGATTTTTTCCCCTCATCACTTTTAGCCAATAATTTCAAATTCCCGTATTAGTTCTCCACTAATCCTAGTTAAGTGTGCAGCTCTTTTTGTAATATGAACTTACCATTTGACTCCTAATTACTACTCCCCTTACAGCTCCTATTATAAAGCGTTCTTTAATCAAGACCTTAATGTGAACCAAACACGATTTGGTTTCATTTTATAGAGCATAACATTTAACCTGTGCTAGCCAAGCAGTTACCATACTGAAGTGTTACTTGACATTTTTGTAACCTCACTGGACCTTAATTTAAAGGATCACAAACTCGTTTTCCTGACACTATATAACCCATAGGTCCCCCCCCTCCCCACCCTTAGGGCCCCCTCCCTTGGCGGTTAAAACCCCTTCAGTTACTTTAATCCAGCGGCGGGCTCCCTCGGCGCTGGTGACCTCTCCTCCCCCGCCGACGTCAGCTCCCGAGTGGAGCATTTTTTTCAATGCTTTCCTATGGACGTTCTGCACACTGAATGCAATATTTTCGCATCCAGCATCGCAGAAGCGCCTCTAGCAGCTGTCAGGAAGACAGCCACTATAGGCTGGATTAACCATGCAATGTAAACAAGGGTTAAAACCTGGGGGACCTGGCACCCAGACCACTTAATTGAGCTAAAGTGGTATTGGTAACTATAGTGTCCCTTTAATAGGGACAGTTGTTCTGTGTCTTATGACTCTTTTGCTAATGCACTCGATAGGGTCCGTTAGTTTGGTCCGGGTGCACTGATGTGAAAGTGGACATTGAGTTGGCTTTTGGACTCTTGCCAATCCTATGGGCTGTCCTACTGCTTGCTTTTATTTTGAGGCATTTTCTACATTTCTAGAGTGAGTGGTTAATATTGAAACTGGTTTGTATTCAATTGTACAATATCTTGATTATTTTTTTCATTGGTTCTGGTTCAAGTATAGAGGGTTTTCATTTGTTACAGTTTTTCTGTAGTCTAGCCAATTGGTTTTGTATTCTGTTAGCTGGAGTGAAAACAGTTGGTCCAGTAAAGTGTATTACATTTCTTGGAATAACTTGATTCTATAGCTTTTGAACATAGGTTGCCAGGTTAGAAAATTAGTAGCCAAAGATTGATTTCTTTATGTCACTAAGAAAAGCGACAGTTAAACAGTTTAAATCATTTCCTGGTTTATATCGTTTGCTGATTGCATAATTCCAACAGGGAGAATATTCTGTAGAATGATGTCTCTGGCCTATGTAGGAATGAAATCTCATTATTGTTTTGTTAGAGCATCTGAAGAAACTTTGAAGGATCTGTGGGTATGGAAAAGATAATTGCAAAATTACAAAGGATGTTCTTTGTTGCAATCTTTCAGAATAATGAATCTTTGTCATTGTTTGTTGATGCAGAAGGCACAGTTGGTGTTGGCATATTTTGGGACAAGAAGTAGGCCTTTGCCAAGTGGTAGTAATTTAAGTAGTAGTTTGAGTTTAGGGAATTGTTCAAAATGCCATGATTATATATTACCTGCATCTACCGAAGTCTCCAGTTCAGTAGCCAAGAGATTATTTTGTATGTTTTCCATTTCCTGTAAAGTATTTATGATAGACTGAGGAGGAAATATAATCAAAGTGAGTAAAAGATAATAGAAAAGAGTGTTAAAACATTGTGCATTAATTTTCATATTTAGATACAAATATTGTAAATATTCTTTTTTTTTTTTTAAATATGTAGGTTAATATAAAAATACAGCATAACATACGAAACACAACGGATGATGTATAATAGTCAGGAATCATTTTACTGTGTCTAGTTGTATATCCAGATTGTTAGTATATATAGGTATATGAGTCAACAGGCTAACATAAATTGAGGTAAAAAAGTATTTAATCCCCTGCTGATTTTGAACGTTTGCCCACTGACAAAGAAATGATCAGTCTATAATTTTAATAGTAGGTATATTTTAACAGTGAGACAGAATAAAAAAAAAAACAACAGAAAAACGCATGTCAAAAAAGTTATAAATTGATTTGTATGAGTGGAATAAGTATTTGACCCCTTCGACTTTGTACTTGGTGGCAAAACCCTTGTTGGCAATCACAGAGGTCAGACGTTGGCGACCAGGTTGCACACATCTTGTAACCGCGGCTGGTTCCCTTATTTACCCCTATAACGTGGAACATATTGTTTTTCATAACTGTTTCTTTAAGAAGTTTAAGAAATACAAATTAGTAAACCAAAGTTCTCCAACAGTCTTTAGGTTTTTGTGCTCCCAGCATCTTTGATCATTGTTATAACAGTAAAACATCCGTAGTGTGATCTTTGCATGTAAAGATGGTTGATTAAAATGAGCAAAGCTTTTTTTCTGGGAAAGAATTGAAAAGAACACCAGGTTCCAGAGTAAGATATTCTTGGATGTATCCGGATATGAATTGTAATCCAAAGTTAAAAGTCTTAATTGTATTTGTAATCCAAAGTCTTTAAAGGCCTGTAGAAGTTTACGTTCCTTAGATACATTGCTGGAGGTTGTGTTTGTAGAATACACCTTTACAAATATTTGGCTAGAATTGGTTGCAGATATTAAATCAGCATCTTCTAAAACTTGTAATATTTGCATTTGCCCATAACAATCTCAGGATGGATTTTTTCCTACTCCTCTTTGCAGATCCTCTCCAAGTCATTAAGGTTTAAGGCTGATGCTTGGCAACTTGAACCTTTAGCTCCCTCCACAGATTTTCTATGGGATTAAGGTCTGGAGTCTGGCTAGGCCACTCCAGGACCTAATGTGCTTCTTCTTGAGCCACTCCTTTGTTGCCTTGACTGTGTGTTTTGGGTCATTGTCATGCTGGAATACTCATCCACGACCTATTTTCAATGCCCTGGCTGAGGGAAAGAGGTTCTCACCCAAGATTTGATGGTACATGGCTCCATCCATCGTCCCTTTGATGTGGTGCAGTTGTCTTGCCCCTTTAGCATAAAAACACCCCTAATGTTTCCACCTCTATGTTTGACAATGGGGATGGTGTTCTTGGGGTCATAGGCAGCATTCCTCCTCCTCCAAACACGGCAGGTTGAGTTGATGCCAAAGAGCTCTATTTTGGTCTCATCTGACCACAACACTTTCACCAAGTTCTCCTCTGAATCACTCAGATGTTTATTGGCAGACTTCAGATGGGCCTGTGCATGTGCTTTCTTTAGCAGGTGAACTTTGCAGGTGCTGCAGGATTTCAGTCCATTACGGCATATTGTTTTCTTGGTGACTGTGGTCCCAGCTGCCTTGAGATCATTAACAAGATCCTCCCATGTAGTTCTGTGCTGATTCCTTACCGTTCTCATGATCATTGAAACTCCACGAGGTGAGATCTTGCATGGAGCATCCTTGGACAGCTCTTTGGCCTTGGCCATGGCGGAGAGTTTGGAATATGATTGGTTGCTTCTGTGGACAGGTGTCTTTTATACAGGTAACGAGCTGAGATTAGGAACACTCCCTTTAAGAAAGACACCTGGGAGCCAGAAATCTTGCTGATTGATAGGCGATCAAATACTTATTTCACTCATTGACATGCAAATCAATTTATAACTTTTTTGACATGCGTTTTTCTGGATTTTATTTTGTTATTCTATCTTTCACTTTTAAAATACACCTACCATTAAAATTATAGACTGATCATTTCTTTGTCAGTGGGCAAACGTTCAAAATCAACAGGGGATCAAATACTTTTTCCCCTCACTGTATCCTGGAGCCTGTATGAAATCAGCCATAGAAAAAGAAATATATGGAACAATATGGTGGAAATTATAAAAACAATAGTGGGAATTGTCACAAGAGGAGAGTGCTATGCTCAATCAGCTTACTACATAGATTTAGTACACCTGAACCAACAGGGCAGTGGGGGGGAGGGGTGGGGGATATGAAGCAAGCGCTTCAGATGATCCAAATGGTGCTCGGACACCGGAGAACATTGGTGGGGCCCCCAAGTGGATGCTGATCATCTTTTAGCTAGCAAGGCAGATATCAAAGCTCTGCTGTCAGATATAAAATATTTTTTTGCAGACATTTCTATAGTGAAGGATGATATGGCTACACTGACAGACTAAATGCAAGCAATGGAAGAGGATATTGGGGAGTATGGCAGTATGCAACAAGATATGGCTAATGCAAGGAAGAAGGCTTTGGTCTTCCCTGTTAAGCCCTTCTAGCACTAAATGCATCATTGTTGATTCTCACTTTCAAGTGGCCAAACCTGCTAAAGCACTAGCAGACATCCCCAGGGACATACTCATACATTTCCACACCGAGGCAGATAAAGCAGCAATTATGGCTGTTGCTAGAGCCTCTCCTACATATACTTTGATGGCCTTGTACTGGCTTTCTATGCAGACTTTTCTTGTTCCACTGTTACTTGGCAACAAATCTTATCTATGTTAATACATAACATAGTGTAAAACCATACATACCAATATAATTAAAACCAAATACTGTACTTACAAACGTAGGGCCACTAGCAGTTGCCAGAAAGGCACATAAATAGGTCTAAAGAGACATCCAATAAGCAGCAAACCTGTATTCCCGTCACCTGAAAAAAGGCTCAGTCCACCCACTATTTTTGGTTTAGGACCCCTCCATGTGTGGAGAAATCTTCTCCTTGAAAGTTACCAAAGCTTGATAAAAATGAGACTTTCTAAAGTCCACAAAGACTTTCTCAAGGTAAATCATATCCTCAGTGTTCTTACTTCCTCCTTTTAAGCTCATCCAGTCAGGGCTGATAAGTTCCCACATCTGTTTCCTGTTAGTCACCTGTTATGTAAACTCAACTAAAAAGCTGGCCACCGGGATCATTAACAGTGACTGTGGCAAAGATGCCTCTGCCAATAGCTTCTGGAGACATCTGCTGGCTAGCCTCCTGCCCAAGGACTATGGGCCATGTAAAAGACTTGCTAAAAGACTTTGTTCGTGAGATTTCCCTTTATGTGTCATGGGTGGCGGTACGGAGACCAGGACCCCTGTGTGCCTGAGGATGATCGGAGTCAACCTCGTGGAAATGAACAATCAGGGCCTGGTTCAGGGTAACCACACGCCCCCTGGTGTTGAGCACCAGGGTTTGTGCGGCCACATACCAGGGAACTGATGCAGCCTCTGCGGATCCCAGGAACTAGGAGAAAATATGCAGACCTCCCAGGAACTGGATAGGGAGGCTCTGCAGCAAATATGTATCCAGTACAGAAACAAGGCAAGACCAGGCATCAAACAAGAAAAGACAAGACAAAACTAGTAGAACCCAGAACCAGAGAAGGATAGAAAGCAGAACCCAGAACATGTACATAAGACATGAGGGAACATGGACAGGACTGTACATGAACTGGGAAGACAAAATAAAACAAGACATGAGAATACAAGGCAAAACAAGAGGAGACAAAACTAAGTACTATATATGTAAAACATTGGAGATTTAGACATACATAAATGGCCAAGATGTATGCAGCCCACCACTTAGTCAAAGTACTCCAATTACGGTGGGTTCCTATCTGCCTAGATATGCATGACTAAAAAAACAATAATAAAACACACACAGCACTTACCTGCAAGAAAGGGGCAGAGGACTTGGAGCAACTGCCTGCAGGAACCAACTGAAACAAAAGAGATTAATGGAAAAGGAACGGGTGTGGCAACAAAAAAACAAACATTTAAAGGAATCCAAGATACTGTGAATTCCAGGAACGGAATACAGGAATGAACCCAGAAAACCCAGCATAAAGAAAACCAGACATGAAATAGAGAACCAGAAAAACCAAGAAAAACTTAACAAGAATTGTAAAAAGAGTACTGGATACCAGAAGCCATAGCCAGAAATGATCCGCAGCAGGAACAGGACATGACATTACTCCCCTCCTAAGAGCAACTCTGGATGGTCCCAGCAGCTCCCAGGCAGAGACCAGATAAGGAGCGAGGATCCTGCAACAAAGTCCTCTTGACTTTCCTGAAGGCAAGGATCCCCCACCAGAGAGGTCTCCTGATATGGAAGCACCAGCCAGGAACCAAATATAGCAAGAGGGCACCTGTAGAGACCACCGAACCGCTTAGCAGATCGACCTCCTCCAAAACAGAAATCAGACTAACTGAACAGGAACGAGGAAGCCATCTCCAGCAGACTGGTCCAGCTACAGGATCTCTTGCAACCAGAATACCTCTGGCAGGAGGAAAGCTGCAAAGTCCACTCCACGAACTCCATGGTTTGCCTACGGCCATATGTCACGGGTGGACGGTAATGGAGACCGAGACCCTTGTGTGCCTGATGATGATCGGAGTCAATCTTGTGGAAATGAACAATCAGGGCCTGGTGCAGGGTAACCACACGCACCCTGGTGCTGAGCACCAGGGTTTGTGCGGCCACATACCAGGGCCCTGATGCAGCTTCTGCAGATCCCAGGAACTAGGAGAATATATGCAGAGCCTCCCTATCCAGTTCCTGGGAGGTCTTCATATATTCTCCTAGTTCTTGGGATTCACAGAAGCTGCATCAGGGCCCTGGTATGTGGCTGCACAAACCCTGGATATGCGATACTGGCGATAATTACTGATATACTGCTATACTCTCCGGAGGAGAGTTCTGACCACTGGGAGCTGGATCCAGGACTCGGATCCAGGGTGGGAAGAGACAGCGAGACACCAGCCAAGCTGCGGCGGCTAAGGGGCTGAAAGTTGAAGAAAAACAAACGCACTAAGTGGTGGTCCTACCACCAGTGTATGTAGTGGAGCACTATATGGTATTGGTAAAATTGTACACACTTACCCTTATATTATAAAGGATACTTAGTATAAAAAACTGAAATATAAAAGTAAAACACACTATGGTACAATAAGGTCCTATACAAAGAGTGAGGTAAATTGATGTATAGAAATTAACTCACAAGTGTAGAGCCAAACAGGATAGGCTCGGATGGGACTAAGTTTGGATGTTTTTTTTAACCACGCAAACCTAAACCGGTATTAGAGTATACTCAAAATATAGGCCACAGGCATTATGCACTGTGGTATATATGTATAGTGGAAATGATAGGGTTAATAGTGGTGTTAAAATATGGGGTTGTTTAGAAGGAGGCAATAAGCTGCAGGGCCAATTAGGTAAGCAGATGTAGATGACAGTGCTGTTGCAAGGAGACTGGAGCTGGACTGGGATTAGACACAAGTCATGATCTCAAAACGGCAGGAAACTGGAAAGCATCTAAGCAGAGTGTGAGGCAAAATCCTGCCAGCCTGTTCAGTGGACATGGAGAGTGGCACGAATGGACCCCCTCATTCCTGCAGAGCTTACCGGATCAATGGCTGTGGAAACTCTGATGCCTTAACAGACAAATCCTGTAATCGCTGAGTAGGGAGTTGAAGAACTGTTTATCTTTGGGTGCTTCACGCATTGAAGAGGAGGAGCCTTGAGCAGCTGCATCACCTCATGGACGCAGCATCCATCTACTGACAGAGCTGCCACATGAGATGGAAGATGGCCTGAAGTCCTTATTATTGAATATGAACGCATGCGTGAAAAAGTGGTGGTTGAAGTTGCGACCTGTTGGCAAGAAGTAGGAAAACACTGTGCAGTAATACCAGTCTTTTGGGACAGCACCTGAAAAGTAAAAAGATATCCTGCCTTCCTCGTCTGGCTCTATCCAAGTGCAAGGTTGAGAGCTGAAGACTTGTTCCTGGGGCTTGAGGAGAGCTTGGATGCCAGAGGAGATACCAGTACTAGAGATTCAAGACAGAGCTGGCATGTCTGGTGGTAAGTATGAGGCAAATTCTGATGAGTAATTTGTAATTACTAAAATTGTAAACTGTTAGCCTTTCTTATCGGTGTAGATAAAGAGGTACAGCTGAGGCTTGGTGTGGTTGGAGTAATAGTAGTGCTCTATTAGGGGTACTTCAGAAAAGAAGTATAAGCATAGTAAGTTCTCTGTTAGGTTTCCACTTAACAGCTCAGGTAAAAGAGAAGATTGTGGAAAAATATAGTGATTTGTTGTTGCTTCTGCGTTCAGTAAAAAAAAAAATAACATAAGAATTCTGCAGAGTATAAAACTGAAGTGTAAAATTCCATGCTCATTTGATAATTGCTTATAAGCCTTTTTGTATATTTCAGCAGTTTTTAGGAGAAATAAAGTAATGCTGTGGATGACTTTGATGTTGCCACAGAGGTTGCCAGCTAAGCTGATTGGTAGTGCTGGTATTTCTAGTGCAGTAAGCTGTTATAATACATTTGCAGTAGGGTCCGGGCAGGTAACCGATCAAATTCACAAAAGAATGGACTCCAGTGCAGTTGGAATGCCTGATACCTCATCAACAAATGTACTCATGTAAAGAGAGAGGTAAGAAATGATTGTTTTTGCTGAAGGTTTTTGGATCCACATTGTTTCTGGTTTTGGATGCAATGCCTATTAATAAATGTTTTGCATGATGTTGTGGCGCTAGGACGGAAGTTACAAAGGGAATTGGATATGGTTAAACAGATCTTTCTTTATGTCAATTTTGATAATTTCCGTCTGTTTTCACTTGGACTAAATCTGAGAAAGGGCCTGGCTAATTCATTACTACAACTATTACTGTTATAAATATTCTGATGCAAAAAGATTTCCAACTTCCCCTACAATTCAGAACTACACACCAGTGATTTCTGCTTCAAGCTCACACACTATATGTAGACTTTACCACAAATTAACTACCTTGTTAGTTTTGTTTCTAGTTGTGTATTTCTGGACAGCTGAAGATGAACCAGACACCATTTGAAGTTGTGAGAATCCAGTCCCTAAAACAAAATGTAAGAGCAAATGGCTTTGTTATAATGGCTTGTTAAAAAAATTAAATAAATGTTTGCATTATAAAATTCTGACTTATGCACATCAATAAAAAATAAATATATTTAAAAATAACCATGTGCATTTGCTTCCAAAAAAAATATTTAATTTGGCTTTCCCTGTGATTATAAGGATACTCAGATAAAGACATCACTGTTTGCATTAGTTTTTTTTTTTTTAAACATTCACGGCAAACAATTCCTTAAATTATAACACTAGTCCACAACTGTGCTTCGAACTATTATGCTGACATTCCTCACAATTTTCACTTTTCGTCTTTGAGTCCCCCCTCTGTGTTTATATTGAATTATTTTTATATTTTGTAGATATATCAGTGGAGTTTATTGTGACAGACTTTCTAAACCAGGCTTGTTAGTCTTGCTGGTTATCTCAAGATGTGTATGACCTCCTTTGATATATCACAACCAGTAAAGCATCTGATGGGGAACTCTGAACCTCTGAAAATATTTTGTTATTTTATTTCTTAGAATTTCAATAAAGGTAAATGTTATGATTTCCAATAATATACTTTACATCAGGGGTAGCCCACCAGTTTTTGCGCAAGTGCTGAATATTTTTTAGAATGAGGGTGTTTTTTAAAAAATGTACGTACATTTATCTTTTTATTTCTACTTTATGCATGCGCATAATGTTTTTAACTTTATAAAGTTTAATGAGAAAACAATAAAGTAAATGGAAATTACCTTTACTAGTGATTAATCAGATCCTTGAGGTTGATGCTGCGAGACTAAATATATGATATCTGGTTCGATTTTCGTAAGGAACAAACGATGGTCTCCTCTTTCAGTGATATTCAGAAGATTTCTCTGTTTGCTCATAATATGATTTCTCATAATATGATCCGTGCATCAGCTCCCCTCCTCTCCTTCCTCAATAGTCCCCCCCCCCCTTTTCCTTTTTTATATTTTTTAACCTTCCTTATAGCAATGCCCAGTAGGAAGGCTGAGCTAGGTAGCCCACTTATTATTATTAGCCAACAACAATTCTCTCCTTTTCCTTTTTAGAGTTTTTATTTTCCTTATTTCTCCTTTTTTACAAGTACTCTGCTCTTTCTTTACAAATACTCTGCTCCTTCTTTCTCCTATTCTACAAATACTCTGCTCCTTCTTTCTCCTTTTTACAAGTACTCTGCTCCTTTCTCCTTTTTTACAAGTACTCTGCTCCTTCTTTCTCCTATTTTCTAAGTACTCCACTCCCTGCTATCGTGTATCCCCCTACATACTCCAACTCCTCCCCTTCCTCTACCCGCGCGTTACACTCGTTCACGAGCACACGCATTCGTACGTGCATACGCCCGTGCGATATGGGCGCACATGCGCGTTCAGGCACACACGCTCATGCTTTCATGCACTCACATCTGCAACCTTGCACTTCCTGCTTACCACTGAGTGCACGAGAGATGAATAAAGTGTTCATCTCTCTAGATGGAGGGAGGATTCTGCTACCGCCCACCTGGAATCCCAAAACGCCCACTGGTGGGCGGTAGGGACCAGGTTGGCAACCCATGCCTTACATCATGCAATTACACAGGACATGTTTTACAGCAGTTTTCTTGAATCTATCTGAGGATGATATTAAGAAGATTTTCTTGAAAAAGCTTTGATTCACATTAATTAAGCTGTATAATTTGTATGCATGGTTTGGTTGACCTACTCTTATAAACGTCTTTTTTGGAGTGCTTGCCTTGGACTAAAACATGGACTTTCAATTGCCATCAGACATCTTTAGGGATGCAAGCTGTAGTTACCCACATGCTATCTTGAGCATGTTCCACATCTTAAAAAAAAAATCCTGTCCAGAACCACATCTCCATCCAGTCACAGCAAGTTTTATCAGTTCCTGCTGTAACCCATAATGGGCTGTGGACTTGCCTCTGGCCTTCTGCTCTACTTTGCCATCAAACATATTCAATGTGTGAGATAACCCATGATTTAAATCCCCTATCCTGCTTTCTGTATATATATATACAGAAAGCAGGATAGGGCATTTCAATCATAGGGCTGTGGACTTGCTTCTGACCTTCTGCTCTACTTTGCCATCAAACATATTCAATGTGTGAGATAACCCATGGATTAAATGCCCTATCCTGCTTTCTGTATATATATATACAGAAAGCAGGATAGGGCATTTAAGTCATGGGTTATCTCACACATTGAATATGTTTGATGGCAAAGTAGAGCAGAAGGCCAGAAGCAAGTCCACAGCCCATTATGGTTTACAGCAGGAACTGATAAAACTTGCTGTGACTGGATGGAGATGTGTATATATATATACTGTGAATATTTAAGCCTATTTTAGGGTATTTTATCTTCAGGAATATTGCAAACACACTTTTCAGCTCTTCGAATGAACAACATGATTTTTAAAAAAAGTGTAAATTTAAATAAATCAGTTTTAGATCACTTAGCTCATTGCATTACATACCAGTTGCATTCATTGGCAACACTTTTTTGGAGCTGTGAGTTTTCAGGATACCAGTCATTCTGTCACTGCAAGATTTATCAAAAGCATTTTCGTGACTATCATCCGTTAACCAAGGATTTGCACCATACTTCAGCAACAGTTCAACAGCCTGCCAACAGAAAAAAAGAATAACTTTTAGATTCACTGGGACTGGGAATGTAATTAATAAGTGCAATGCGCAGTCCACATAAAATGTACTTATGAGCATATCATAAGATAAAATCTTTAAAGAATTCCCATACTGACTGTGTAAGATGTTTAAGGAAGTAAGATGTTAATCTCATCTCATAAAATAAAGTGAGGACTAGTCTGTCTTATGGTAAATGCTTAAAGGGACGTCTCATTGAAGTGGTTATATTGTTTGGAGTTCCCAGGTGCCATTCTTCCATTCACTGTTAAAATATTTTGATTGTTTTGGGTGGGGTGTGACTGGAAGCGGAGAAAGTCGCTTAAGTGTTTCAAAGTGGCAAAGATCTGTGTGAAACTGGGCAAGAATGAAAGGATGATACACAAGTAGTAGGACAAGTAAAAAAAAAACAAAATTTCTTCACTCGAAAATGTTCCACAGCACTACAAACTGCGGAACCTGGCCTACAAGACGGCGCTGGTTGCTCCAGAGGCAGCAGTCCGCGATCAAAACCAGAAGTTATTTCACTACGTTTTAGGATCATCGCTTCGATCATTGCAGCTCTACTCAGAACTCTCTTCCCATCAGGGTGTAAGCCACACCCCCAAAATACTTTTATCACTGCTAGGCTCCCATCACCATCCCTCCAGGCCAATCAGCCAGGAGTGCCCTCCCTTTGGCCGTAACCGGAGTCCAGGAAGCCGCTAGGACTATAGCGGGACTTATGCTTAACTCCTCTGGAACTCCAGTCTGGCAGCGGCTTACCCTAATACCCCTCTGTTTTCCTCCACTTCCCAAACAGCTATAGGAGTGCATTTTGAAGAGAAGGCGTCCCTAACTATGTGGAACAATTGCTCCCTGAGAGCTGGGGGGAGCGTCCCCTATTTCGTCCTTAGCAGCTAACGACATTTGATTGGTCAAAACCCCATTTATCCTTGAACTCTGTTGGGCATGGCTAGCGACCGGTCAAAACTTTACCTTGGTGGTGATTTGTCACTTCTTCGTGAATACGATCGCTATTTTGCCAACATGGGCGCTCAGATCAGAACTATCCAGGTAAATATCATGTGTTGGGGTTCTTATTGATTTTGCCATGTTTTGGGGGTGTTTTTGCTTAGTGTTCGCTGTATTCGGGAGATAATTAGCTTAGCGAGCAGCAACTCAATTGTCTCCCAAACACGGAGACACCAGGGCGGATTATGTGCTATTGAATGTTGGGGGTCCATGTATAAATGACAGTGCTTTGTTTAATAAAATCATATCTACTCCTAACATTAAATCTCGGCTAATGTATGGGGGGAAAGCTATACCAGCTATAACACTACTTACACTGGAAGGAGCTATAACACTAAAGGATAGGGAATAGGGGGGCATGGCCGAGCGGAGCATGCGACAGGATGTGTAGGGACCGAGCTCCTCACCCCCTGGCTATAAAATAGCAATTATTTAGCAGCCTAATCTGATAAAAATGGTCCGAAATAAAAAATCTCAGGTCCTGGGTGGCCCCCCACGCCGCCACACAGGCACGATGGACGACTTCGTCTGCACACCGAGCACGCAGGGCAGCTGGCGCCCGGATCCCCGAGCCAGGAAAGCATGGGGGATTCCCTCCCGGACGACACACTGGCCCAGATCAAGCAGGAGTTGGCCATGATCTCGACCCACATGCTTACCAAAGCAGACTCGGGCGGCCTTCTGCAGGAACACCGGACGGCGATCAGGGAGGAGATCACGGCCTTGCGGACGGAGTTTTTGGCGGTTGAAGTGAGAGTAGAGGCCCTGGAGACCGAGGCGCAAGCCAGCCGCACGCAACACCGGGCTGCGGAACTGGCAACCACACGACAGGGGAACATGTTGCTCTCCATGCGACGCCAGGTCGAAGAACTGGAGAACAGGAGTCGGCGGCAGAACATTCGGATCCGGGGACTCCCGGAGCCTGACGCAACCCCACTGCCCGACACCCTGCGGGCCCTCTTCCGACAGATCTTGGGCCAGGAGGGCCCCAGGGAGATCCAGTTTGACCGGGTACACAGGGCCCTGGGGCCCCAGCGTCCAGACGGAAGGCCTCGTGACGTCCTTTGCTGCCTCCACGCGTACAGCACCATGGAGAAACTGATGGCGGCGGCCAGGGGCATGGCGAGCATACAGTTCCGAGGCTCAGAAGTGTCCCTCTATCAGGACCTCTCCAGCCTCACGTTAGATGCCAGACGTGCCCTCCGGCCATTCACGGCCAGTCTACGAGATAGGGGGGTCCCTTACCAGTGGGGATTCCCCTTCAGCCTCCAAATCAAGCACGGCACCATGTGGCTGCAGGTACACTGGCCCGACGACATCCCGCGGGCACTGCGGACTCTCAGACTACCGAACATCCGGGTCTGCAACTGGCTCCTGAACACCCCACTGGCACCCAGACAGGACCCGGGCACTGATGACCACCCGCCCGCGACTCGGAGAGAAGCCCAGTCACCCCGGATGTGGGGTGGACCAGGCGGCGCAGAGGAGTGAACCGAGAGCAGGGAGCACGAGTGGTCCGGATAGAGCAGTGATGGCGAACCTTTTTGAGCCCGAGTGCCCAAACCGCAGAGCTGTCTTCGCTCTATTGCACCCTACCCACCTCACCCTTTAACAAAGAATTTATTTGGTGAGCCCTCTTTATTTATACAGGCTTACCCGAACTTTGGCTATCCGAATACATATGACGCAGGATGGGACAAAGTAAGGAATGGCATACAGAAATTTTGGCCCCTTTTACTGGAAGATACACATCTAAAACGGATACTTGGTAAAAAAAAAATGGAAATTACCGCATGTAGAGGCAAAAACCTCAGAGACCTGTTGGTTCCCAGCCACCTCCAAGTCCAACATCCAACCACACATACTTGGCTGAATATTCCAGTTATGGGCTCTTACCAATGTGGACACTGTGTCGCATGTAAATATATAAAACGTGACTCTAAAAAAGTCGCGGATAGCGATGGTAAACAGTGTTTCAACATTAAGTCCTTTTTTAATTGTAACACTTCTGGGATTGTCTATTTGCTTACATGTGACTGTAAGTTACAATATGTAGGCAAAACATTTAGACCATTCAAGGAAAGAATAAAGGAACATGCTAGGTCCCCCAAGTTAACCACTGATAACCCCAATTGATCGTCATTTGAAGGAACAACATACTGGTAGCCCATCAGGACTCCGATTCTGTGGGCTTGAACTTGTACGAAGAGAAAAACGAAGAGGCAATTACGCCAGGTTCTTGAGACAAAGGGAGAGCTTTTGGATTTATCAACTGAAAACCCAAAAGGCCTCATTTGCACCCTTTATCTAAACCTTCAACACTCTGGTCACCACATGTTTAAGGTTATTGATCTTTTTAAACCTATTTACATACATGCCCATTACTTGTATCATGTTATTCAACACCTATCCATCTTAAGGTTGTCTAGGTACGTCATCATATTTTTTATATTTATTTTTGATTAAATCATCTATGGTTCTATAACCAAAAAGTACATCTACATTGGGTTTGCTTCTCTGCACCCACCTTTCTTTTGCTTTGGAAGCTATTAGACCATAGCCTGAATGTCTTAATTATACTGACTCACCTCTCTATCTTTACTAATGAAATATAGATTCTAAGATTGATATATTGAAAGACAGGTGATTTTCAATTAAATATGGTCTTATGATGAATTATCATTTTCCAACAACTGTCATTTAGAATACTATATTCGTGGCATTACCAAACACTTTCACTACTGAACTATCTTCATTTTGACATGACTCCCCTTTAGGATATATGGAGGTCTATTTATGGCATTCCTATAGTGTCACTTGGAATCAATATGCCTTTAAACCTTTTTCCTATATAAATATAATCTTGCCAATATGTTTTGACAACCTCGGAGTTATACTCATTTTTTACAGTTCTATTTAAAATTGAACACATTATTCTTTGAACAAACCCTTCATGTGTATGCCTCTTTACAATTCATCTCTCTAGAGGCACATATGAACGGGTACTTTTATTGTTTCAATCCAGCAAATTTGGAGTTAACACACTTTCTGTATTAACGTCGTACAGCCTCTCACTTTACAAGACACGCCCTTCTAACAATATGATTGGTGCGTGATGTCATACTCTAGGGGCGTACCCCTAGTGGATTTAAAAAGAGGCGCGATGTAGCCCAGAGTTAGCTCTTGACAAAGGCGAAAAGTTATCGCCAAAACGCGCATCGAGCCAATTTCTCCATTACTGCGGATGATTTCATATTAGGACCACTGGTCTCTCTCACTCTATTTTCTTCCCTTTGAGAGGGGGGATTGGTTTATGTACTATCATTACTTGTTTGATTACCTGGAGATTGTTACTTAGGGATCCCTTACTCCAAATCACCTATAGTACTGTAGGCAACGAGACATATGTAAAACTCCATGGTACCCAATATCTATTAACTTTTATATATATATACTGCACTAACTGAACTGCAGGGTGAGGTCTGGGTCTTTTGGTCACGCTAACTGGCTATAACATTCCGAGACGCTCTGATACCGTCTCGGTCTCATGACAAATTACGGCTTTTGGGTTAACAAATATACCTACCGACCATCACCTATACCCTGGGTCACCTACAATTTATCCTACTATAGCAGTATACAATATTCTCTTATTTTTCTTTATAGGGTATTATAATTTCTATCCTCCAGTGCTAATTTTGTAATCGATTTAGCATATCTGGGGAGTGTTATCATCTTATTGCCACAAATACCCTTTCCTCCTAATACTTTTCCATACCCCCCTGGAGGGTTTAAAGGACCACTATAGTGCCAGGAAAACATACTCGTTTTCCTGGCACTATAGTGCCCAGAGGGTGCCCCCACCCTCAGGGTCCCCCTCCCGCCGGGCTCTGGGGAGAGGAAAGGGTTAAAACTTACCTTTTTTCCAGCGCCGGGCGGGGAGCTCTCCTCCTCCTCTCCGCCTCCCATCCTCCTCTTCGGCTGAATGCGCATGCGCGGCAGGAGCAGCGCGCATTCAGCCAGTCTCATAGGAAAGCATTCATAATGCTTTCGTATGGAACTGCTATGTTTATAAAAAAAAGGGTTAATCCTAGAGGGACCTGGCACCCAGTCCACTTCATTAAGATGAAGTGGTCTGGGTGCCTAGAGTGGTCCTTTAAATAACTATCTTCTCCATCATAGGCGTTATAATAGATCTATCTATTCAGTGGTTTATACAAAGTATCGATTTCCATGCAACTATTTGCAACATACTATCTAGACACTTTCCAGTTACAAATTAGATCTACTTCAGTGAGAGGACAGTTGGTCCTATTTTAACATTTGTTTATTTATCATCACTATTGTTTTTGTGTGTTTATCACTTAGGTAGTACATTTATAGTATGCACTTTTATATATTTTCTGTTCCTTATGAGGGACTAATAAAGATTAGATAGTTTTATTCTTTTTGCTCTGTACTTAGACATCTACTTTATTTAGAGCAATTTTTAGAATCTTTAGAATACCAGGTCTACAGTTGCAATAAAAAGTATGTGAACCTTTTGGAATGATATGGATTTCTGCACAAATTGGTCATAAAATGTGATGTGATCATCATCTAAGTCACAACAATAGACAATCACAGTCTGCTTATATAATAACACACAAAGAATGAAATGTTGCCATGTTTTTATTGAACACACCATGTAAACATTGACAGTGCAGGTGGAAAAATTATGTGAACCCCTAGACTAATGACATCTCCAAGAGCTAATTGGAGTGAGATGTCAGCCAACTGGAGTCCAATCAATGAGATGAGATTGGAGGTGTTGGTTACAGCTGCCCTGCCCTATAAAAAAACACACACCAGTTCTGGGTTTGCTTTTCACAAGAAGCATTGTGAAAAGCATCGCACAAAAGAGCTCTCAGAAGACCTACGATTAAGAATTGTTGACTTGCATAAAGTTGGAAAGGGTTATAAATGTATCTCCAAAAGCCTTGCTGTTCATTAGTCCACGATAAGACAAATTGTCTATAAATGGAGAAAGTTCAGCACTGCTGCTACTCTCCCTAGGAGTGGCCGTCCTGTAAAGATGACTGCAAGAGCACAGTGCAGACTGCTCAATGAGGTGAAGAAGAATCCTAGAGTGTCAGCTAAAGACTTACAAAAGTCACTGGCAAATGCTAACATCCCTGTTAGCGAATCTACAATACGTAAAACACTAAACAAGAATGGATTTCATGGGAGGATACCACAGAGGAAGCCACTGCTGTCCAAACAAAACATTGCTGCACGTTTGCAGTTTGCACAAGAGCACCTGGATGTTCCACAGCAGTACTGGCAAAATATTCTGTGGACAGATGAAACCAAAGTTGAGTTGTTTGGAAGAAACACACAACACTATGTGTGGCGAAAAAAAGGCACAGCACACCAACATCAAAACCTTATCCCAACTGTGAAGTATGGTGGTGGGGGCATCATGGTTTGGGGCTGCTTTGCTGCGTCAGGGCCTGGACGGATTGCTATCATCGAAGGAAAAATAAATTCCCAAGTTTATCAAGACATTTTGCAGGAGAACTTAAGGCCATCTGTCTACCAGCTGAAGCTCAACAGAAGATGGGTGTTGCAACAGGACAATGAACCAAAGCATAGAAGTAAATCAACAACAGAATGGCTGAAACAGAAGAAAATATACCTTCTAAAGTGGCCCAGTCAGAGTCCTGACTCAACCCGATTGAGATGCTGTGGCATGACCTCAAGAAAGCGATTCACACCAGACATCCCAAGAATATTGCTGAACTGAAACAGTTCTGTAAAGAGGAATGGTCAAGAATTACTCCTGACCGTTGTGCACGTCTGATCTGCAACTACAGGAAATGTTTGGTTGAAGTTATTGCTGCCAAAGGAGGTTCAACCAGTTATTAAATCCAAGGGTTCACATACTTTTTCCACCTGCACTGTGAATGTTTACATGGTGTGTTCAATAAAAACATGGCAACATTTCATTCTTTGTGTGTTATTAGTTTAAGCAGACTGTGATTGTCTATTGTTGTGACTTAGATGATGATCAGATCACATTTTATGACCAATTTGTGCAGAAATCCATATCATTCCAAAGTGTTTACATACTTTTTCTTTCAACAGAATATGGGTGGCTGGTTTATTTAATCTGCCACTTTTTTAGCCCTTCTTTTTCTATTCCGCCTTCTGGGGTTATGCCCCGTAGTATCCAACAACCATTACGAGGAAAGTTCAGTGTCTTAATGCAGAGGGAGGAATCACTGAATTGCAGTGCTGCACACAGTGTAGCACTACCCCAGGAAGCACCTCTAGTAGCCATCTGAGGAGTGGCCAGTGGAGTTATCACTAGGCTGTAATATAAACACTACATTTTCTCTGAAAAGCCAGTGTTTACAGCAAAAAGCCTGAAAGGTAATGATTCTACTCACCAGAACAAATTCAATAAGCTGTAGTTGTTCTGGTGACTATAGTGTCCCTTTAATGTTGTGTACTCTGCTTAATTTGATTTTTATATCAGCCTTTGAACCTCGATCCTCTTTTTCCTACAGAGCCCCGCAATTATGAAATAGCCTCAGGGACACAGTCAAATCTTCATTCAGTCTAAAATCTATGGCAATATACCTCAGCACAGAATGCACCTGTCATGGTTGAATATATTTATTAACTGTTATGTATTCAATTTATATATGTGTGTGTGTATATATATATATATATATATATATATATATATATATATATAGTTTGTATATTGTATTTTTGTAATATTGTATCCTATTGTAACTATGCAATGCTTTGTGGACAAAGACCCATTACATACTTGAAAACGAGAGAAACCTCAATGTATCCATCCTGGTAAATATTTTATAAATAAATAAATAAGCTTAATTTTGATAAAATTCACCTTAAAGTGATTCCCAGACACAGCATCATGTATTGGACGAACACCATCCAGGCCTCTGCAGTTAACATTGGCACCTGCCTGAAGTAATAACTCCATTACTTCTGTGAATCCTTTACATGATGCTTCATGAATTGCTGTCCAGCCTAGAAATAAACAAGCAATTGAATTGAGAAAATAGTGTTTGCAATTGAAAATACAGTAAATTAAAGAAGGCGCTGACCTGCATTATCTTTTACATTTACATTTATTTCCGCATCAAGAAGTTCTCTAACACGCGATACATCTCCTTTCTTTGATGCCTGATGCAGTTTTGTTTCTCCCACTGCATTCCTCTTGTGTATATTTTCTGTAGGTCCGCAAAAGACATTTTGTTTGGAAGATAGTGAAAAATAAAAAATAAATACATTTAAATATATACAGACACAAAGATAAAGCACCGCGCTTACAGCAGCAGTGGCTTAGTATCCAACAGCTTAAAATACATAGTAAAAACAAGCCTCAATAGGTGAGGTGAGTATGTGCAGAAGCCCTATAAAGGGTTAAATGTTAAAGGGTTTATAAAATACCCCTTCCTGTCTTATTGGAGACTCTTGGCTGATATCAGCGTATCTAATGGCTAGTGTAGGAACTCACCTATTGAGGCTTGCCTTGACGTGGCTGGTGAGCTTACATATTCAAATGGCCATTTAGAATAGAACTAAAGAGCCTCCATTTTTGTTCAAATGCACATGGGGATCTAGGCCAGAGCGCAGGTAACGTTTTTCTTTGTTTTTACATTTAAATATATGTTTCTACTGTATATAAGTAAAAAAAAAAAAAACAATTGCAAGTATGGATGTCTACCCATACCAGTGGGTCAGAAATAATACATTAATTTACTAGTTACCATAGCTTTATATACTCTAAATATGAGTATCTTTTGAAAAATGTGCAGGTGAAGTTAGCAAAGAGTTTCAAGAAGTGCACTAGGCACCATTAACGCTTCTTCTCATTGAAGTGGCTATGGTACCTGGACATCCCTGGTGCCATTCCATGATTCAGTGTTAAAAACTTGATCACTTTAACATTGTAGCCCAGCCCCTTTCAGCTGTTGCTTATGCTCAACACTGAACTGTGGGGTAGTAGCAAGGAGCACTAGGGACTATAACTACTACTACAATGAATTATAGTGGTTGTGTTGCCTAGAGTGTTCCTTTAAGAGCCAAACTAACAATTAACATGTTTTACTTGTTTCTTATTTAGTGGAAATACTATCTCAATTCTATAATGGATTCTACCAATTCTCAACAATTGCATTTCATGTGCATGTGTCACCTGAAAGTTAATTTATATAAATCGATTTAAATAGATGCTACCAAGAGATTCATATCCTTTTAATCAAACCAAGCTATAGTAAAGTTTGCTGTAGTTACCACTAAAATATGTGACTGATTTTCTAAGTGGATGTGGCAGTATTTGAACTGCATATGAAGACATATTTTATTTGAACAAAAAACATTTGCTGAGAGAATATGATTTTAGCAGCCAAACAGAATCTGGGATTTCAATAACTTTCAGCTTTCCACTGTGCAGAGAAGAGAGACAAACGTGGCAACATAAGCAAATGAGGGTGGGACAATCTTTTATTAAACAAGAATGTCTCACCCTCTTAGAGAGCACAGTGGTACAACTTTCAGTCTTCAAGGCACTCAATTCTATTAAACATTCTTACAACCTCGCTGTTTGTCCAGGCAAAATTTTACTTTTGCTAGCAGTATTTTAAATGCCTGTGATGCAATGCAATATGTTTTTCTGTGTTTATTTGTACCAATTATAAGGTAAGTCCTTTTTGTTTATTCTAAAAATAATAATATCATAGAGTGGACTACAGATTTCTCATTCACAGAAACCTGGGCTTACATTGTATATATATTTTTTTTTGTCAATCGACATTTTTATTAAGGCACAATGCATAATAACAGGAGTTGAACAGTGCAACATATATGCAGAGACATGAAGTGGTTGTACAAGAATCATAGTAGAGTGCTGAACCAAAGCTATGCGCACATGAAAGGAAAACACAAAATATTTAAAAGAAAAAAAACTACGACAAGGGGACATAGTCTTAAACTAGAGCAGCAAAGGTTTAAAAATATCAGGAAGGATTACTTTACTGATAGGGTAGTAGATGCATGGAACAGACTTCCAGCTGAAGTGGTAGAGGTTAACATAGTGAGGGAGTTTAAGGCTATCCTAGATGTAAGAGACTAATGAAAGTATTTAGGAAATGGACAGACTAGATGGGCCGAATGGTTCTTATCTGCTGTCACATTCTATGTTTCTATTACACACGGTATATTAGAGCCTCATTTTAAATTAAAATAACAGTGCATGTAGAAATCACTAGTACTGTTACTTTTATGCAAGAGAATAAATGTAAGCATGCTTAATAACCATTAAACCACGCAAAGTGGATTACCTTATACTACCCCCAGGTGTTATGAGGTAATTCAGATAAGAGAGACATCAAACGAAACGATTATAAAGTAAATTAAAATCAAAGATATTTGCATCAAGCTGGGGTAGGATGCAGTAGGATGTCTGGCGAGCTATTCAGCCTATGCCTGTTGCGAGCTGGATACAGTCCCCCAGATTCGTAGAGACCTTCAGGCCTAGTGCTCCATGTGCAGGTATTGGTCCTGTAGAGCTTGTTGGTGTCTGCTCCGCAACTCGTCCCGCTGTGTGTGTGCACCCCATGCACGCCTCATATTTGTGCAGATGCCATGCTGATTTGGGTTTCTGCTTTCCAGAGGCATGGATGTTCGGCATCCGGCGCCTGATACATTTTGGTTGTGTCGTGGTAGTTTCCGGTCGGTAGTGAGTGCGTCGTGGAGAGCCCAGGGGGTCATGGATGACCCACGAGACATGCTTGTTCCACTTGTCTCTCAGCTTTCTCCAGTAGTATTAAAATATTTCATGAAGGCGATAAGTGATAGTGAGGGCGGGGCACATGTGGCGTCTGCCATTTTAGAAGTACCTCTGTTGGGACAGTTGGTGAGTGTGGCACTACCACAGGGTTTTACACGTCTGGGGAGCCTCCAGGGTGGGGACTGTGATCATCCCCATTAGTCCGAAGTCTCAGTTTGGTGGAGTCCTGGCTGGGCCCAGCTATTGGCCGCATCTACCTTCCACAGCGCCTGTTAGGCCTAACAAATGGCAGTAGGAATCTTTGGCCAAACAGCACCAAATTACAGCGGGAAGTGTTCCCAGTTGATTTGGCAGTACAAGAATAGGATTTTAGCCCTAGTTTGTGAGCCAAAAATGCCGGTAAGAGAAGGTAGAGTTTCGGTAGGAGCTCCTGTGAAACGTGACCTATTGCCATGACAGTCAGGCCCTGTTGCCCTACCTCGTATATAAATATATAAATTATTTTTAAAAAATGTTTAAAAATATAACAGGAACAGTTTAATTACTCAATAAAAGCCTAGTAAAACTTAAAAAAAGTATGCTACTTGTATTTACATTATTATTATTGCCATTTATATAGCGCCAACAGATTCTGTAGCGCTTTACAATATTATGAGAAGGGGGGGACAATTACAAGAAAACTTACAGGAACAATAGGTTGAAGAGGACCCTGTTCAAACAAGCTTACAGTCTATAGGAGGTGGGGTATAAGACACATTAGGACAGAAAATATCAATCAAATAAGGTGGGAGTGAAGCAGAGCTGGAGGAGACAGTAAAGCACTGCCCTATAGGAGAGAGCAAGAGACAGATATGTAAGGTAGAGGTTACTCTTGGAGGCCATAAGCTTTCCTGAATAGATGTGTTTTAAGGCACTTCTTAAATGTTTGAAGACTAGGGGAGAGTCTGATGGCGGTAGGCAGGCAGGCAATTGCATAGGAAAGGAGCCGCACACGAGAGGTCATGCAAGCTATTTTGCAATTCCTTGTTGAAATGTGGAGAATATAAACAATTAAATTGCATTTATTACAATGTATGTTATTGTAATCCTATTATTATTTTAAATTGTGTTTAATCCCTTAAGAACATAAGACACAGTACTGCATCATGCTTTGACGTGCAGTACAAACATATGCTGTAGCCAGTGCTCCTCCCTGGTCACATATATTGTGTGCATAGGGGTGTAGTGTTTGTAAAGGGGGCTGTCTTAAATTATAAAAAAAAATTAAAAAATTATTATATATATATATATATATATTTCCCCTTTCCTGTTGTTACCCTGCAGGGAGGGGGGGGTGGGGCATGTACACAAGCAGCTCAACCATATTTACAACACTTCACAAGCAATTCCCCCCAACACATATCCTCCCACAAAGAGATATACAGTCATGTGAAAAAAAGTACACCCTCTTTGAATTCTATGGTTTTACATACCAGGACATAATAACAATAATCTGTTCCTTGGCAGGTCTTATATTTAAGTAAATACAATCTCAGATGAACAAAAACACTGGACATATTGCATTGTGTCATGATTTATTCAATGCAAATAAAAGCCAGAATGGAAAAGCCATGAGTGAAAAGGTATTTACACCCTTACTGCTTCCATATGAATTAAGAGGCTAAATAGCAGACAGAAGCTGCTAATCAAATGCCCTTGCTTAATTGATCCCCAGTAAATGTGACCTCCTCTATAAAAGACAAAATTTTATCAGTTTGCTGGTCTGGAGCATTTAGGTTTAACACAATGCCAAGGAGGAAATACATCAGCAATGACTTTAAAGAAGTAGTTGTCGCTGCCCATCAAACTGAGAAGGGTTATAAGACCTTTTTAAACTATAAAGTCCATCATTCTACAGTGAGAAAGATTATTCAAAAGTGGAAAACATTCAAGAGAGTTGCCAAACTTCCTAGGAGTGGACGTCCCAGTAAATTTTCCTCAAGGTCAACCAGTGCAATGCTCAGAGAAACATATCAGACTCTACAGGCCTCAGCTAGCATGTTAAAATGTTTGTGACAGTACAATTAGAAGAAACTGAACATGTATGGTTTGTTTGGAAGGGGTGCCTCTTCTCTATAAGTTGCATCTGAACAAACCACAAGACTTCTGGAACAATGTTCTTTGGACAGACGAGTCCAAAGTGGAGATGTTTGGCCATAATGAACAGTGCCACCTTTAGTGAAAACCAAACACAGAGTATCAGCACAAACACCTCATATCAACTGTCATGCATGGTGGTGGAGGGGTGATGATTTGGACTTGTTTTGTAGTCACAGGACCTGGGAACATTCCAGGACTCCTCTGTATACCAAAGTATTCTAAAGTCAAATGTGAAGCCATCTGTCTGACAGCTCAAGCTTGGACGAAATTGAGTCATGCAACAGGACAATGATCCCAGAACAGAATAGCAAAAAAATAAAGAATCAAGGTGTTGCAATGGCCTAGTAAAAGTCCAGACTTCAACCCGACAAATTCTGTGGCGGGACCTTATGGAAACTGTGCATAAACAAATGCCAGCAAACCTCAAGACCACTTTAGTGATTTGAGGTAATCATGGTGGTAGGAGTATATATATTCCCTTTGCAGGCAGTATTTGTAGGTAGGGGGGACCTCCCTTCTTCTCCCTCTGCTTATGGCCCAGAGCACGCGCATGCGCTCTGAGCCAGCGAATCAGTCCAATCTTAGGATTCTCTATGAAAAGCCTGTGATTGGACTGTGCAAGGCCCCTGTGGTGTCGGAAGTGGTGTGGAAGTCAACACCGCTTCGCCTGGTGCTGGATTCAGGAAAGTCAACTTCTCCATAGCGCCCATTAGGGAACTTTACATAATAAAGGTACCCTCCTCAAATAGGGGCTGGAGTAACCCTTTAACTTGTGTTAACATACTGTTGTCTTTTAAATTTATATTAGTATATTTAACAAAGGACCATATGTTTTCTCTATGCCTAATGCCAATTGTGAAGGACAAAGCTTGCAACAATGGCTGCTATACACAGAGTCAAGATGTAGGTGCCCAGTTGCAGGATAGAATAAATTTTACATTTACTTTTTTATTCGCACCTCACAGATACATAGTTCTTACATACAAAGGATACATAAACATAATATTAATATTTTTGGAACATTTCTCTTTAATATAAACAAATGCTTGCAATAAAGTAATATAAACAATACCTTTTTCCCTGGACAACTCTGGATCATTATCACCGAACGTCTTAGAAGACACTTGGGACTGTGATATGGTTTCTTCATTAATATTTAAAATGACAGGTGATACATCGCGATCGCTTAAATCTGCAACATCTTCAGGAATAACTAGACATTCTGTATCATTTGACCTCTCAGAAGTTGAGCCAGTCTGAAAATTGTCTAAAAAGGTATGGTTTCTAACAGAATTTTTCTTTGTGTAAGAATGTTCACATTGAGCATCTTTACTACAACGGCACATTAAAGATGGATTTTTCTGAGCACATTTAGTTACATTGTCCATTGTGCAAATGAAATTATTTTGACTTTGGTCTTTGACATTTTCTGTCACACTTTTACTATTACTGTTAGATTCATCATTTCTGATGCATGCTGATTCCAACATGTACTCTGAAAAACAAATATCAGATGAGAAATTCGTATTCTCAAGTACAAATGAAAATTCATTAAAAAAATCTTCAGATGTAAAATAAATGTCCGTGAATTTAATTTCAGCTGTGTTTGATTTCTCTGCTGCATTAAGATGATGACAATTTGTGGGGACATCCTTTTGTTGCACTCTGAAAGTGTCTTTAGTAGGCCTTGGAGATGACTCTGCAGTGTTTAAAGCAACATGTTTACTGGTGTTTAAAGGATTTACATGAGAATTTGCGTATGCTTCATTCTGAGAACAACCTTTGATAGGACTAATTGAGGAATCTTTAGCCAGAGTAAAGGGACAACTCTTGGGTGTTGTGTTAACAGAGCATGCAGATATGTTTTCGGGATAGAAATGCTGTGGAATGATGGAAGAAAGCTTCAATGGAGTGCTGGAAGAAATATTGGTCAGAACGTTGGAAGATATTTTGAGTGGAATGCTGGAAGAAATATTGGTTAGAATGTTGGAAGATGTTTTGAGTGGAGTGCTTGTAGAACTCCTTGGCAGACCTGCGGAGGGACTATTGATCAGAGTGTTGCAAGAGTTATTGTGTGCCATGCTGAATGAACTATTGGGCAAACTGCAGAAAGAACTGTCTGGAGGAGTGTTGGACAGACTCTTGTGTATGGCACTGGAAAAATCCTTTGATAAATTGGCCTGAGAAACACAATGCAGAATATTAGAGGATTTTTTATGAGGACTAATAGAATAAACCTTGCGTAAACTGTTGGAAACAGTGTTTATTGGGCTAATTGGATAGCTATTAACATTATGGTGTGTGGAAGGGTTATTTAAAAGAATTTTGGAAGCACACTTATCAAGAGAGACAGAAGAATTCTTGTACGGACTGATGGAGTAATTTTTAAAAGGCCTAGAACAGGAATGATTTTCACAAGAAAGGTTTTGAGCAATGCCAGATGAATCTTTATTACAAAGGTCATGCAAATTGGTTACAGAATTATAATCTGAAGTGTTGGAAGAATCCTTGTTCAGAACACTGCAGGGCTCATTAGGAGCAGTGCTGGAAAACATTTGGTTTGGACTGGTAGAATTCTTAGGCTGATACTTTGGAGAAACTTGATTACTACTAAAGGAAGCATCTTGCATATGTACAAAGTTCCCATTAGGAGAACTATCTAATGACAGATGACACATAGATGAGTCAACAGATGAGTCTAAGTAAACAGTAATAGCGTGTTCTGCACAATTGGAAATAATCAATTCATCACATTCCATACTAGAAGTATCATGTGTTTTGTATTTGGTAGATGCCATCACTTCTTGTGGTTGAGATGTTGTTTGTTGCATTTCTGTTTCATATTTCTTAAAGATTTCTAAACCTTTGTTCTCAAGAGGATCATCCAATGTCTTTTGGGGACCACTAAGTGTCAGGTTTTCTATACTCTTATGGATATGGCTCGTTTTCCTTTTTCCACAATAGTGTTTGCTTTTTTTTTCATGCTCAATGAATGTATAGTCATTTTGTACAGCAGGTTCCTTTCCTTTATGTAAATTAGTCTCATTTTCATCTGTTTCGTTGTCTTTGTATTCAGCGGCTACAATATTTCCTGGATTATTATTTGTAGTTTCCTTGTGCAAAGCTGTTGCAGACCTTTTGGCTGAAAGATTGCATATTAGCACATTAACGTTTTATATATATATATATATAAAATCTTTTTCAAAAATATACAGCAATCAATATCCCAAATTACATTATATTTCCTGGTATAGCAATACTGAAGACATGTTTTTGTAAGATGATTAATGGTTGGTAGAAATTTAAATAAATGAGGTAGCACAAAGGCCTGCTGTGCAGGATTCCTTGCGGGTATTTCTGCCATGCAGAAAATAGCCAATATCCACAGCTTTGTGGAAAACTCCTGTAAGGTGGCATGATATGAGGTTAGCACAACTACTCTACTTTGGAAAGTTTTGACACTTTTCTTGCAGGGTCGGGTGCCAGTCTGGGAGTGCCTAATGAAGCAGAAATTCATACATCATCATTATCCTACCAACTCATACCAGGTTTAGATAGTATTCATTGGTTGAGGCCGAGGGCCATCAGCTAAAAGACTAAGCATCTCAGACCAGAATGATCATAGACTCTCAATACAGAAAGATAAGTGTCATACCATTTACAAATAGTTTGTCAGATTACCAGCGGATGACACCCAGAGTCTATGCCAGTAGCTCCCCTTTTACAAAACTGAGTGAGAAAAATATGAGGCTAATACACTATTCCTGATTGAAAAAAAAAGGAAGTTCAGTGGCAGAGCTAATTCGTGCCAGACTGAAGACTTTGGAATTAAACCGTTGTTTTTTATTTGTGGTTTAATCCCTTGGTAAGCAAGCACCCAGAGGCTCCTCTCACCATAACAACTTCATTAAGATTACATTTGTATGGTCCTCGGAGTGTCCTTTTAACTAATTTTGGCTTTTAAGATTCCCGAAATGCGATATCTTTGATATGAAATGGATAAGTCTAGCCATCAACATAGAGTTCAGTTTAATATGAATGACAAATTCTGCAACAACAAAGCCACCCTGGTAGTAGTTAACAGTGTAAAAATAAGAAAAGAAAAAAAAAAACGTACCGAAACACATTCTCTTCACAAATGAATTATTTTTTTTATTTATAAAATACCTACAATTAAACAAAGACAGAAGATTTAGAAACTTCTCGTCTACGGTTTCATCAAAGGCTGTCTTGCCATTCTCTGTAACTAAATGAGGGTTTGCACCAAACTTCAGAAGAAGCTTTGCCACCTTAAAGAGAAAAAAAGATTGTGAAAGATCATTTATTAAAGCCCAAAATGGAAAAATGTTTAAAGTTGCAGCTATTAAACTTGTAAACCTACCATGACCCTTACTTCACATATTACTTTTAAATAATAAAAATTATATGAATAGTTAAGAAAAGCTGTGATGTTGCCTCCATTATTGCCTTTCATACAGTTGCAAAGTATGTCACTGTCAGGAATCTGAAGAATAAAATATGGGCAGGATGGTTTTGCAGAACTAAAGGTGTGAAAAGCAGTTTCTCTCTAAGACTTATTCCATCTCATTCAAGATGGATGAGGTGGATTGGTGCAACTCTGGAAGTGAACACGTGAAAGCATAAATTTAAGGAGAGTCTCTGGAAGTTAAAATTAGTAGGGATGCACCAAAATGAAAATTCTGGGCCGAAATCGAAACTTTAGGATGCCCTTGGCCAAAAACCGAAACCGAAAATGACTTTTTTCCCCTAAATTATTTTTAAAAAGTTTTTTTTCTATAATTCAGTTTTGTATATTGGTTTTATAATCTATCTAAACCTATACTATATTATTTCCAGCAGTACATAGACTCTGCCTACCTTATCTGATAGAAGGTGATGACATGAGTAGCTGATACATTTGTATTTAAACTAGAGAGCAATTATTAACTTTCATTTATTGTGACGTGCTCTGTATATTTTCATTTCCACTGAATCCCATATATGTTATTGATTTATTTCAATTAGTGTTTTACATTTTTATCGTTTAACCCCTGGTGGTGGTTATTTTGTACAAGTGACACAGTGGTTATGGTAGCCATATCCAATCTTTACATTTAACTTTAGAAGGATATTCTACCATTTTGTTTGGTGCTTATCCATCATTAAGTTTTAATATCTTTAAGCAAGACTTTATCAATTTGTATTAGCCTTTCTCGCATTGCTAAGCTGGTTGTTACTGGCATTAGTTAAATTGACCACACTGTGGAAAATTAGTCCATTTCATTGGCTTACATATTAAAACTATTTTTTTTACTATTTCTATCTAAATAGGTGTACTTTGGAGGATGACCACAGATTATCACGTTACTTTATTCCACTTACTCAGTTGACAACCCTCCCATTCCCTTACCTCTAAGTGACCTGCCTTTACAGCATCATATATCGGAGTTATATGTCCCAGACCTTTCGCATTGACATTGGCTTGAGCCTCCAGCAGGCACTTGGCTACATCAAAATGGCCAAAAATACAAGCTTCGTGTAGTGGGGTCCAACCTAAGAAAACCAATATGTAATATTGTAATTTAAAATAAATTGAATCTTTTCAGCTATATAGTGATTATCTCTTAGTGAGTCAAAACCAAAGCAAGTAGTTCGTGTTTGCAATAGACAACAGCATTTGTTAAATAACAATCTGCGTAACACATTTTTGAATATTAAGCATGTATGTTTTGGTCTGTACATTTAATAAATTGATTGTACTATGAAGCATGGTGTAGAGAAAATAAACAGAAGACGTTTAAAACAGGCACACGTTAAATATATCAAATCATTGTTGCTTCATGATATTGAAAATCTAATAAATAGTATTGTTATCATGCAACAGTTTCTTTTAAAATCTAATTATGTATGGTAGGCAATATTCGTATAAATAAAACGAGACCACACAATAACGTTTAATTATTTTTCAATGGGATTGGCCGTGGTGTTTATTCAAAGCTAAAAGGGCATACAACCATAACTTTGTAACATATCGTTCACCAACTTTCAAAACTTTTAACTTTTAACCACCAAATAGCCTGTCAGTCATAACTAACCTAAATAGAAAAAGTAACTATAAAATGGATAAATTCCTGCCCGCATTTTACTTAAAACTTTCAACTTTATTAACCACCATATTGCCAGTCAGTCATAACTAACCTAAATAGAAAAAGTAACTATAAAATGGATAAATTCCAAAGAATGGATATTTGGAAATCCTTATATAGTTGAAATTAGAGAAAGGATATGGCAACTATAACCACTGTATCACTAGTAAAAGTACTAACCACCACCAGGGGTTAAAAGATATGAATAAGTGCAGGGTGCTTATTGAAATAAATCAATAATCAATACTGGACTCAGTGGAAATAGTAAATCTTAAATAAATGAAAAAATAATGATGAATATTCCTTTAAATAATCTTTAAATGTACCAGCTAGCCAGATCTAAACCTCCTATAAACAAAGGTAGGTAGAATCCACTGGCTGTTCAAGGGTTAATTTAGTAGAGATCCTATAATATAGAATCAATACACCATGTGCCAGAGTAATAAGGGATATACATAAAATAATGGTAAAAAATGTATAATATAGTTGAAATCCCCAAGGGATCGAAAATAAGTCTAATATATGTGAAGCAGACAAATTGCTATTACAAAATTTATTGTCTATACAACACACAACATTATAAAAGGCTGTAAGTTAAAAATAAAAGCAGTCCCACATGAGAGAGATAAAATATACCGGGTCAAACAGACTGAGGGTCCAAAAATGTGAGTTACGCTCTCTTGCCGGCCGGACAGAGGTAAAGGTGGACTTCCTCGTGCTATGCTGACACTGTGTATTCGCCGCTATTTTTTAATAATAATAATTTTACCAAAAGAATTTTACCATTATTTTATGTATATCCCTTATTACTCTGGCACATGGTGTATTGATTCTATATTATAGGATCTCTACTAAATTAACCCTTGAACAGCCAGTGGCTTCTACCTACCTTTGTTAATAGGAGGTTTAGATCTGGCTAGCTGGTACATTTAAAGATTATTTAAAGGAATATTCATCATTATTTTTGGCAGCATTTTACACCTACAATTTTTAATTGAAAGTTTAGGCCCACCCCACCCACTTATAGGTATAAAAATAAGATATCCCCCCAGTAATAACCAACACACCATATAATGCAGACAATTTTTAATATAGAAAAGGGAGGGGAATATATACTGCCCCTAACTTTATGTTAAAAGGAATTTCAGGTGAGTAAAAAAATGTAGTTTTTCCATACACACATAAAGCAAAAAATGGAGATGTGAATTTTAATTGAGATCTTCTTTTTTTAAATTCTCTTCTGATCTTGCAACATTAAGTCAGTCATCCAGGAAGGGCACAGTATGAATTAATTTTTCTCTTAAAACTGCTGTTAGAAACACTAGAACATTTGTAAAGATTCTTAGAAGTGAGGTTGAAAGGTCTCTTAGAATTGATAGTGCAGACTTTTCTAGGTTTTACTAATGGCAAACCTTAAATATGTAGGGCTGTTAGTTAATATTAGAATATGAAGATATGCATCTTTTAGAACCAGAGATGCTAGGAAATCTCTTTTTTGACAAGTTGTCTTGCTGACACAGTGGTCTCCATTAGGAATTTCTTTTTTGTTATGAATTTGTTCACTTTTTCAAATCTAAGATTAGTAGCAGAGAGCCGACTTTAAGCATAATTTCAAAGGATCTCTCTTAACTAGATCTTCAGCTCCTTTAATGAAAACAAATTATAAAATGATTTGTAAAATATGCTTTCTTTTCAGGATTTTTTCATTCCTGATAGTTGCTTCACACTTATGATCTCACTGAAGTAGGCGGGGCAGGAAATTAATGCATCTCAACAGTGAAAGTTCAGCGTCTCCATGCAGAGCTGTGCAGCACTGACCCAAGAAGCACCTCTAGTGGCCTTCTGAAGAGTGACCAATAGAGGTATTTCTAGGCTGTAATGTAAATCAGTGTAAATTTCACTTCAATAGTTTTAGTGTCAGTCTTTTGACTAAAAAGCCATTTTAGTTTTAGTCATATTTTAGTCATCTGAATTGTTTCAGTTTTAGTCGACTAAATCTCTAGTAGGTTTTAATCGACTTTATAGCAGATTTTAGCTGACATTACTAAAATCTAACTGGTTTAATTAAAGCCTCTGTCTCTTTTGCCCCTTCCTGAGCCCCTCTGTGTCTCTTTGTGTCCTCCCAGCCCTTCAAGGTGTCTCTCTCTCAAATCTTGGTATGTCTTGTTTGCCCCTTCCACAGCCCCTCTGTGCAGTGTTAACTTTGGGACAAATTTCAATTTAGTTTTAGTCATAGTCTTTTGAAGAAAATGCCATTTTAGTTTTAGTCGTATTTTAGTCATCTGAATTGTTTTAGGTACCCAAGGTGTCATAAAACCTTACATTTCATTGGTCCTTGAGGGATAAACCTCATTACAGGTTAGAGATTATTCAGACAGGAAATATGTTACTAGATAATTAATATTTTGCATTCTGAATATTTGTGATAATTACAGACATTGCAGCAGGAAACAGGATTAATAATGTTGTGAACAATGGGAAAATAATAGTGGTGATGCAAAATATAATGTTATATATTGCTAAAAGGAAAATAATGAAACCAGAATACTAAGAAGTTTAAAAAATACTTTTTGAAAAAAATAATAATATTAATTTGCCAATTGTGATATGAAAGCAAAGCTGGAGTGGTGTTGTTTTATTCAATAAAAATCTTGTCTCAGTTATTTAATTAGATTGACATGTGACAAGCTTCCAGAACGGCATGCTTTCAGTTTGAAAAGGATAATTATCCAGAACAAAGACAATATGCAATATTTTATTGCTTTATGTTTTACAGTTCCAATTTGCTCTTTTCAGTAACATTTTACTTACCAGCGTTATCAACTGCATTTACGTTTACGCCAGCCTTTATTAGCTTACAAACTAGCTTTATATTGTTCTGTTTTGCAGCTTTATGTAACAAAGTTTCTCCATATTTATTCTTTCGTAAAAATGAATTATGTGGCAATTTAAGGAATGAATCGTGGTTGGCGATGGAACAGTTCTTTGTGGCTAAAAAGAAAGATATTATCTAATTCTAATTTGTTCTGTAAACCTAAAAGCATATCAACAATTACAATGCAAACAAAATGACTTCACCAATGCAACACAGAGGATTATAGTGAATAGTAGCAAACAAAATTGTGAAATTACTGGCTAAACTATCTGATTTAACTTCACCTGATTCATACTGTTTTTTGCAGAAAATAAGACATCCCCTGAAAATACACCCTAGCTTATTTTTAGATTCACAGGATTCCATGCCCAAGTAAACTGGTCTATGTTCGGGGGAATTCCCCCCCAATGTCAACCTGCTTTCTTGGACATGCTTGCTACTTTTTCCCCCCAGAATTAAAAGACCACTATAGGCACCCAGACCACTTCACCTTAATGAGGTGGTCTGGGTGCCTGGTCCATCTAGGGTTAACCCTTTTTTCTATAAACATAGCAGTTTCAAAGAAACTGCTATGTTTATCTATGGGTTAATCCAGCCTCTAGTGGCTGTCTCATTGACAGCCGCTAGAGGGCTTCCGCGTTTCCGCCGGCGTCCATAGGAAAGCATTGTGAATGCTTTCTATGGACTGGCTGAATGCGCGCGCAGCTCGTGCCGCGCATTCGCATTCAGCCGAAGAGGAGGAAAAGAGGGAGGAGAGCTCTCCTTACCTTTTGTGTCACTTTACCCCACTCCCTCTAGCAGGTAAGTGAGCAGGGCCCTCAACCCCTCTGTTCCTTTGTGTCCAACTTGTCTGGTTACAACTACATGTTCGTCCACCCACTGTAAAGCGCCGCTGAATTTGTTGGCGCTATATAAATAATAACATAAATATATTAATTTTATTCAGTGAATAAAGACATATTACTGGGCCTTAGAGTGGCCAGACTTAATTTAAATATATAGTATAGTCAGATATAGACCATGGTCAGGGTTAGAGACAGACGAATAAACGAGTATAACAGAGTTAAGAGTCAGGGGTATCAGAATACAGAATAAAGGATTAAACAAAGTCAAGTCAGTTACCAGTAATACCAACGCACTCTTGGGCTAGGAAAAACATTGACAGAGCAACAAAGAGAGGTCACGAGGGCTTAATATAGGCCCCTATGGTCTCTGATTGATTTGTGTCACTTTGTGAGCATGAATGTGACCCGTGTTGTGTATGCCAAGAGTTCTGGCAGAGTGCCCACATGAGACGCGGGTTGTGACTTGGAAAAAGGGAGAAGGAGGCGGAGCGATCCTCTACATTGTCAACGGCGCAACGTCATC
>CAKOES020000001.1:187272-213426 GCA_933207985.1 Pelobates cultripes
CCATACACACACTGCCCACACACATACACTGCCCCACAAACACTGCACATCCATACACACACAGACACATACAGTGCCCTACACACACTGCTGCCCCCACACGCACACACGACCCCCCATGCACACACTGCCCCACACAGACATACAGTGCCCCCCATACACACACTGCCACCCTCACACACACACTGTCCCCCTAACACACACTGCAACCCTGACATACACTGCCGCCCTCACGCACTCACACACACACTTCACCGCTCACACACACTGCACCTTTCACACACACTTCACCCCTAACACACACCACTGCTCCTATGCCCTATATCCCAGCAGACCCCAGGTAAGTTGTCAAACTGTTCTTAAACGGTATGACTACTTACTCTGGGGTGGGACACTGGCACCATAACTACTACACTGAGCTGTAGTGGTTATTGTGCAAGGATTATTTATTTAAATAATCCACAAGTGCCCCTCCTGAGATCAGGCTCTGGATCCGCCACTGCAGAAACCTTGACTTTGTGGAAGACATGATATTCTCAATAACATAGTTTTAAGGTCCTTTTTCTAGACAACCTGCTCTTTAAAGGTGTGTCATACAATAATGTTAATAATAGGTGTAGGTGTAGGTGGGTTGGCGAAACGGTTGCTTTGAAAAACAATGAAACATATTTTTAACATTCTTCCCCCAGTGAGTATATATATATATATATATATATATATATATACACACACAACACTATCAATAGGTGTCTGTCGCCTGGTCACCAGCTTATGTCAATATGGACAATGTCAATATGGACCTTTACTTAAAAGAAAAAAGACAATTGAAGAACTACTGAAAAGTTGATATTTAATCAATAATGTGATAAAGGGTAGTTTGTTTTTTTTTAACAGCTGTACAATAATAGTTTTTCAGTAAAGGGCGATATGCAAACCTAATATTGATCTTACAAACTATACTTCCTGGACACAGTTGCATAGCCTTGTTGTACAGATGGTAATTACTTACATTTCCTTAATTCCTTTTCAAACATCTGAGACTTGAAGTCCAAAAATAACAGGAGGGTTTAGGATAACTCTTTTTTTTTTTTTTTTTTTTCTGTCCTTGATAATATATGGAAAATGTTGGGAAAAGTTGTATAAAATTAAATAAGATTTACTACAAAAAAAAAAGACTTTACTAGTTGTTGTTTTTTTTTTTAATAAATGATAGTGATAATGCAATAAAACAGTGATATCAGATTTTAATTCTATTGCTTGTCCTGAAAAAAAAAAGAAAGTATATTATTATACTTCATACTCATATTATATTGCAGTTAGAATTTTAAGACTTCATTTAGACTGCTTTCTGGAAGTGCAGTATTCCGATGAATATATATATATATTTTTTTTCCCAGTGTAACACAAAACTGATGACTTGTAAACATTGTTTGTAATGAAAAGCATGCGGAATTAAGCAATCTCAGAAATAATGCTGTGTTCACCTATAGGACTGCTACGGAGCTGAATTTGATTCCTAACTTGGCGTCACGATGCAGATCTGGGGAGAACGCGTGCCCGCGCCCAATTGGCGTGGTCACAAGCCCGCACCTGGTCGTCATGACAGCATGTCAGCGCTTGATCAGTGCGGACACAATAAAAATACAACTAGACTTACCTCCTGCCGGGTCTCTGTTCACGCTACACGGCTGGGAATCGTTCTGGCGTTCTCATGAACGTCAGCCGCTTCCAAGGGCCGCAATTTAAAGGCACGGCCTCCGTTTTTTACGCTGGTAGCGCGGACGTGCGTGCGTCATCAAGTCATCTACATGCATTCGTGCACGCATGTTTTGGTATCACCAGGTCACAGTAACCAAATAGAGCCCTATCTGGGCTATTTAAACTCCTTGGACCATTTGTTTGATGCCCTGTCATGGTTTCCATTCGTTTGGTATATCCGAGAGTGCTTTATATATTTCTTGTATTTCTGGCATTTTCACCTTGGCTTTTGTTGGCTATTCTCCTTTCTATTGTCCTTGACCTTTGGATATTCTTAGAGTTTATTCTGACTTCTGTATCCCTGACCTCGGCTTGTCTTGTACTACTCTTGTTGCATTTAATCCGACCATTCTAAGGTCCGGTAATAGGTTTACTGTCTTTTCTTATTTGCTATCCTTATCTTTGCTTATTGGATCCTATCTGTCCATGACACTTGGTAAATAGAAAGTTATATTTTTATGACAATTATCACTTTAGAAGGAACAAATCCGTAACTCCCTTACATGGCTGCCACCAATTCCAGTACGTGCATTGCCTCTTTTCCACCCTGAGCAATTAAAATACTTCTAAAATATTTATCTTTTGAGGCAGGATTTTTTTTTTTTATATGTTACCCAAATAATTGTTTTCCATCTCTTGATGACCTTCTTAAAGATTCTTCTTTAAAGATTTCAAAATATTCAACAAGTCACAGAGCTTCGTAGCGATAAAACACTGCAGGAAATGTGTTGAGAAATTAGTGTCTGTAAATTGTATAAAGTTAAATATTTTCTTTTACTCTAAATGTACATTTAGACATAAATTTAATTAATAGGCTATGAAACCACTCCAGCCATCAGTCACACCTTGAGATATTGACAATTGCTTATCTTACGCAATTTGTAAAAAAAGGTATGCCAATCTAGCCAACCCAAGATTCTACTTGCTGCAGAATAAAAGGTAGAGCAAATTAAAATAGAATGCGTATGTGAGAGATCCTCTGTCCCTGGATTTTAAAGTTTATTTTATTCCCTTCGCCTATCTGTTAAGCCAAATACGTCTAGTCCCTATATTAACATTGCCTTGTTCGACTAACGAAGAAACTACCGAACGACCGACCACCTAGATGCGGAGTGTGCCACTTGTTAACCTTATTGACCTCTACTAACACCTCCAAGAGCACAACACCTCGACGCTCTAAGCAGTCGGCTGGGTGGTTGTCGTTCATATGTCCAAACATGTGGCGGAAGCCATTTTGGGATACGAACACAGCCAGCGGTGTTTGGTCGTGGAGTGTATGGAACTAAAATGGGACACTCAACGGCACAAACACCGCTGAGACTTCCGTGTCCACGTTTGTTCGACACTATTCATACGAAGAGAACGACGTTCGGTAGAAACATGGGAACGTACGCACAAACTACTATTTACCTGTATAGGCTGTATTTTGGTACTCCCAAAAGAGACCGATCGCACAGCCTGATTTCATGGAACTATTCTGGGAAGGCGCCTCGTGTGCGGTTGGTCGAAACTATACTTTCGGCAACATTTGTGGGATCTAAGTGATTTTGACATATATTGGCCACTCAGATCCAGGCTATCCGGGGATATAGAACTTGAAGGGGTACCTCATTGTTAAATGTGTATTTTGGGGTATTTTTATTATGCATGTCCTGGACCTGAGAGCTAATGCAGTTATGTGTGTGCTTATGTTGCTGTCCCTTCTCAGGTCCAATGGGGAATGCACCTGGAATGTGTCACCAGAAACCCCTTGCATGGGGACTCGCATAAAAGGCCAGCTGTGGCTCGATTAAAATCAGTTTTACTTTGCCCTCATCACAGAGCTTTGTCTCTTGTTTGTAGGGAACTGCTATACAAGCTATATCTGTTTCTCTTACTACTTGGATGACTACTTGTAATGCTGTAACACGACTCATATTTCGGGGAAAGGGCGCCTCTGGTGGTGGAAACCCCTCTACTCACCAGCATAATTGCTACAACTTGGGTAGTTTTGTTTATTAACTAATCTACCATCATACCATGAAGAATTGTTTTTCCTTTGTGAGACACAATACTTGAGAAAATTAAAAAAAAAAAAATATATATATATATATATAATAAAAAATAATCTCATTAGGAGACATTTGGCTGTTAGAGTAGGACCTGCTAAAGATGGGGTACATTGACGTTGTGGCAGGTTTATGCAATGTATGATCATATAATGTAACTTTAATAAACTACCATTATTTTTGCCTAGATTAGGTGTTTTTAATAAGATTTACAAAATCGGACAGCACCAAAGTAGCTGTTTAGTAGATAAGGGAGTGTGCTGGATTTAAATTTTTACTGTACTAAAAAAGACTAAACATTTGCAATACCTTGGGTTTTCTTCTTTTTCAAATGGTATGCCACCATGGGGGTAATTCTCATTCCTGGGCTACCATACGCTCTCAAATGTAACATAACTAACCTGGCAATTTTCAACGTGAAAAAATTTGACCCTTATATTTGACTCTGACACTATAAAACCTGTACATGAGGGGTACTGTTATACTCAGGAGACTTCGCTGAACACAAATATTAGTGTTTCAAAACAGTAAAACGTATCACAACAATTATATCATCAGGGTATGTTTTTATTCCGGCTCCAGCATCAGTAAGCAGCGCGAGGGAGCTGGGCAGAGAGCATTCAGGGGAGAGTGCTACCTCCCTCGCGCGCGCGTTCAGCAGCCTGGCCGGCAGCCCAGCAGGACCCCACTGGACCCCAGGAACAGCAGGACCCCACGGACAGCAGGAATCCCCACAGCACTCCCAAAGGTAGGGAGGCTGGGGGATTAAATAAAATTAAAAAAATTTGTGAGTGTGTATGTGTGTTAGTGTGTTTTACTGTGTGTGTGTGTGTGTTTGTTAATGAGTGTGTTAGTTTGTGTGTGTCAGTGAATGTGTTACTGTGTGTTAGTTTGTGTGTGTCTGCTAGTGAGCGTCAGTAAGTGTGTTAGTGAGTGTTACTGTGTGTTTGTCACTGAGTGTGTTTGTGTGTCTGTTATTGAGTGTGTGTCTGTTAGTGTGTTTGTCAGTGAGAGTGTATGTTTTGTAAGTGAGTGTGTATGTGTGTCTGTCAGTAAATGTGTGTGTTTGTTAGCTAGTGTGTATGCGTCTGTTCGTGAGAGTGTGTGTGTGTAGTTAAAACCCCTTCAGCACTTACCTTTTTCCAGCACCGGGCTCCCTTGGCACTGGAGATCTCTCCACCCCGATCCACCTCTCAGCTCCAAATGCGCATACGCGCATTCAAACTGCCCATAGGAAAGCATTATTCAGTGCTTTCCTATGGACGTCCAGCGGAATCGCCTCTAGCAGTGAGACAGCTACTAGAGGCTGGATTAACCCTAACTGCTATGTTTTCAGCTGCAGGGTTAAAACTAGAGGGACTTGGCACCCAGACCACTTCATTGAGCTGATGTGATCTGGGTGTCTGTAGTGGTCCTTTAACCCCTTAAGGACACATGACATGTGTGACATGTCATGATTCCCTTTTATTCCAGAGGTTTGGTCCTTAAGGGGTTACCACCAGGTGCCCGCCGCCATGTGTAGCAGCACCGGCCCGCGCAGAGTAAGTGCGCGCGGGGGGAGGGGGGGCACGGATCAATTTTCGCACCGGGCCACATGGATCTTGTGTACGCTACTGACCATGTCCCGACGTATCCTCGGGGTTGATGCAAATTTGTCTGATACCCTACATAGATCTGATGGCCATTTCTTGGAACTACCAGGTCCAGAAGTATTTTCTACATGCTAGGACCAGAATGCTCAGGTTCAGGATACACTGACTCAAACATGCTTTTGTCTATTGGAATTACTCCTCGTTCAGGCCTTGAAAGGTTCTGTGTTATAACACTCTAGAGGAGCACTTAGCTGCAGTTTGCTTCATATAGGCATTGATTGAAATCATGCCTCCACTGCGGGTGGTGAAGCCTAGATGTGACGTACCACTGGTCTCACGGGCCCTGACTAAACCATTATTTGAACCTCTAGAAGGAGCTTCCATGGTGGTAGCACAGAAAGTGCTGGTGGCTGGTACCCCAGCAAGGAAAATGGGTGAACTCCAGGCTTGATCCTGTGAACCCACTTTCACTACTTTTCAACAGATATGGTCCTCTTGCATTTGGCACCTGAAGATCCTGCCTGTGGTGAATGCTTATCTATGTCATTCTCTACCTGTACTGAAGGGTACCCATTGAGCGTTGATGCCCCTGGTGCTTTGCTTCATGTAAGCAACAATTGAACTCAAGCCTCCGCTGAGGGTGTTGAAACCAATATGTGACATACCACTGGTCTCACAGGCTCTGACTAAACCATCATTTGAACCTCTAGCAGGAGCTTCCATTATGTTAGCACCGACATTGCTGTGGCTGGTACCTCAGCAGGGTGAATGTGTGAACTCCAAGCTTGATCCTGTGTACCCCCATTCACTGAATTTCAACAGGATATGGTTGTCTTGCATGAAGCACCAGAAATCCTGCCTAAAGTGAGAGCCTTTCAATGCCATTCTCTACCTGTACCGAAGGATTTTGGGGCATTCTCCACTAGTGCTGTTACAGCGTCTCGTGGGCTTCCATGGCAATGGTCTCTGCTCATGGGCGTCCGCAGGGGGGGGCAAGGGGGGGTACTTGCCCCCCCCCTGGATTTTTCAGCTTGTTCTGCTTTTTTTGTGTGAGATTTAAAATGAACTGCAATACCGGCGCCAGCCAGTAGGTGGCGCTGTGTATGGAGAGAGACAGGGATAGGAAGCTGCATTTTATCCCTGCTTCTCTCTGCTGATTGAAACCGCAGGGGAGCAACACATGCAGCCAGAGACACCGCTACAGATCAGGTAAGTGGGGGAGGGGGAGGATAGGCGAGGGGGCAGCAGCCTGTAGATTTTGGGGCAGCAGCCTGTAGATTTGGGGGGGTGTTGCCTGTGATTTCAGGGGGTGTAAAGGCAGCCTGTGGTGATTTTGGTGGGGGGGGGGCAGCAGCCTGTGGATTTAAAGGCAGCCTGTAGATTTTGGGGCAGCAGCCTGTAGATTTTGTGCAGCCTATGGATTAGGGGAGTGGTGCATGTGGGGCAAGTTTCCGCTAGATAGTGTGCGAGTTATTGTATGCAAGCAGCTTATTGTGCATTAGGGGTGTGTGACTCCTAAAGCACAAACACACTTTTGTGTATAGTGTAAAGGTGCAGTGTATATATATATATATATATATATGTATACACTGCTGTGTGTGTGTGTGATGGTGCTGTTAGTGTGCTGTGTGTGTGTGAGGGAACTGGTGGTGTGCTGTGCGGGTGTGGAGAGGCAGCAGCCCGTAGATTTTGGTGGGGGCAGCAGCCTGTGGATTTCAGTGGGCAGCAGCTGTAGATTTTGGGGCAGCCTATAAATTTGGGGCAGCCTATAACTTCAAAGCAGCAGCCTATAGATTTGGGGCAGCAGCCTATAGATTTTGGGGGGGCAGCAGCCTATAGATTAGGGGAGTGAGGCATGGGGGGGCAGCCTATAGATAAGGGAAGTGAGCATAGGCGTGCGCAGCTTATTGCATTAGGGTGTGCACCCTAAAGCACAAACACACGCCTTGTGTATATGTATGTGTGTGCGTGTGTATATTTATATATATATATATATATATATATATATATATCTGTTATATATATATGTATACACTGCTGTGTGTGTGTGTGATGGTGCTGTTAGTGTGCTGTGTGTGAGGGAACTGGTAGTGTGCTGTGTGTGTGTGTGAGAGGGTGTTTGTGTGTGCGTGTTTGTTCGGGTCCTGTTAGTGTGCTGTTTGTGTGCGGGTGCTGTGCGGGTGTTGTGTGTGGGTTTTGTGTGTTTGTGAGGATGCTGTTAGTGTGCTGGGTGTGTGTGGGTGCTGTGTGTGCGAGGGTGATGTATGTGTGTAGGTGCTGTGTGTGTGTGTGTGTGTGTGTGTGTGGGTGCTGTTTGTGGGCTGTGTGTGCTGTATGTGTGTGTGCTGTATGTTTGGGTGGAGGTGGGGGCAGACTAGTTAATATCCCAGTCCTGCTGCCTTCCCTGGTGGTTCAGTGGAGAGTGAACTCTAGCCCGGGTTCTCTGCTGCCTCCCTCCATGCTGCTGTGGACCGTGAGGTAGAACTTTGATCTCCCCACCGGCCCATGGAGGCTTAGACCAGAGCCGCCGCTCTGCATGAGCCGACCGAGAATATCCCCTGCCGGTCTCAATCCATTGGAGTGCCGCGGGGACTAGGGTGTGCCCATGCACACCCGACACACCCCGTGCGCACACCTATGGAAGTGAGGGATGGGGGAGACAGCCTACATGAAGAGTCAGCAAGGAGCAGGAAGGTAAGGTAAGAAAAGGAGAAGGAACAGAAATAAGCAGGAAGGGACATCAAGGAGCAGAAAGGGGCAGCAAGGAGCTGGAAGGGACAGCAAGGAGCACAAAAGGTAATGTAGGAGAAGGAGCACAAAGGAACAGAAATGAACAGGACGGGTCGGCAAGGAGCTGGAAGGTAAAGCAGCACAAAGGTAAAGTAGAAGGAGCAGAAAGGATCAGAAATGAGCTGGAAGGGGCAGAAGGAGCACAAAGGTAAAGTAGGAGAATGAGCAGGAAGGGGCAGCAAGGAGCACAAAGGGACAGCAAGGAGCACAAAGGTAAAGGAGCAGAAAGAATCAGAAGGAGCACAAAGGTAAAGTAGGAGAAAGGGACAGCAAGGAGCACAAAGGTAAAGTAGAAAAGGGAGCAGAAAGGGACAGCAAGGAGCACAAAGGTAAAGTAGAAAAGGGAGTAGAAAGGGTCTGCAAGGAGCAGAAAGGGATCAGAATGAGAAAGGAGCAGAAGGGCGCAAAAAAAGCAGAAAGGTAAAAGAGCAGAAGGGGCCAAGGATAGAAAACAGTGTCAGAAGAAAAAAAAAGACTGTCAAATGAAGGAGAGGAAAAGGAGATTGGAGCAGGAAGGACAAATGAAGTGAACCTCCACTTTATTCTGGACACCACATCATAAGGCTTTGGTACCTGGGCCTGGCAGGGAAACGCTGGACCTTCTCATCTCCAAAGGTAAAAAAATATCGGTGTTAATGTGTTCACTTTTATTTACCGAGTGTCAGGAAGCACAGAGTGCTGTTGGGTAGGGGTGTTGCTGATTGGCTAGAGCGGTCAGCTGGCACTCTAAGCCAATCAGTAGCTCCCCATTCATAAAAAAGTAAAAATATTTTATGAACCGGGAACTAGCGATTGGTTTAGAGCGTCAACTGTCCACTCTAGCCAATCAGCGGCACCCATGCCTGATGTCAATCTGCACTTCCTGACACTCTGTTTCAGAAGCCAAATACCACTGAGTGACCTGGAGCTGGAGGAAGCCTTTGGGGTTAAACCATTTGAGAGTGATTTAACCCCTTAAAGGAAAGCGAGCACCCAGGGGCTTCCTGGCATCATAGCATTTTCATTTAGGTGAAGTTGTTATGGTGACCAGAATGGTCCTTTAATTTGCTTAAAGGAACATTATAGTGTCAGGAATACAAACATATATTCCTGACACCATAGTTGTGAAAACGCTATTCACCCTGGCTTTATGTGATAATGGCTATGCCCCTTCCCTTTCATGACACTGTCAAAAAGGTACCAAGCATGGATGTCATTACAATTATGCCCCCCCCTGGAAAAATTCCTGCGGACGCCCATGTCTCTGCTGAAACTTTGTAAAGTTGGCATTTGGAACTCTTTGAACTAGTTTGTCTTGCATTACATATTGGACATTGAAGCAATTAATGAGGCACAGTTTGGACGTCACGTCCGTTCTCTACCTGTGCTGGAGGGTATCAGGGCACTCTCCTCTCATGCTGTTGCAGCATCATGGGTTTCCATGTCAATGGTTTCTGCTGACACTTTTTGTAAGCTAGCATTTGAACCTGTTTAGACACGTTTGTCTGGCATTTCATACTGTGTTAAAACAGTCTATGATGCACAATTTGGTACTCAAGTACGATGTTGAATTATTCTGATTATTTCATTGGCTATTCTGTCCCTCCCTTTGTAAGCTTGGGTATTCCCCATGTGTATATGCTGCCATGATTAGCCAGGAAAGTGGAAAATGTATTCATACTTACCGTAATTTTCTTTTCCTGGCTATTATTCATGGCAGCATATACTTCCCACCCATTAATGTCTCTATTTATATACTGTAGAGCTTGTAAACTGACTGAGGATCTTAGGGATGGAGCCTCCTATCGTCTGTAAGGGGAGGAGCTAACCCATGTGTATATGCTGCCATAAATAATAGCCAGGAAAAGAAAATTACGGTAAGTATGAATAAATGTTCAATAAATGTGTGTGGGAGGAGTTGGCGTTCCTATAAAAAGCTACTCCCCCCTTCCTACCTTGACGAGGCTAGCGCTGTTCACTCCTGGCCTGCCCACCTCTCCATCAGTCAAAACTTCCGGTTCCCGTCAGCTGCACTTCCGGTCCTGTCATCCTCTCTGCTTTCCCGTCCGTTCGTGCAAACTCATGAACCACCAAACAACCGAACGCTCAGGTAATCAGCGGGGATAGCCGCGTTCGGGCTATTCCCGCCGTTCGACACTTCTTCAATTCATATTGCTACATATTTCATGCAAACAAATGAATGCTTAAACAAACGAATGCTTAACCCCTTAAGGACCAAACTTCTGGAATAAAAGGGAATCATGACATGTCACACATGCCATGTGTCCTTAAGGGGTTAAACAAATGAATGCTTAAAACAAACGAATGCTTAAACAAACGAATGCTTAAACAAACGAATGCTTAAACAAACGAATGCTTAAAACAAACGAATGCTTAAAACAAATGAATGCTTAAAACAAACGAACACCTAAACAAACGAACTCTCAGTACAGTGCATTTTTTAGCTAGTTTTTTTATCTTAGAGTTTGAATTTGCTGCTTTACTCAGGTAATTTACAATGTTGCTAAATTAATGCATAAAAAAAAAACCTTCTGTAGCAGGTCTACTATATTGATACTGTTTATTGTATTAACATTTATATCTATATCTGTTCCTTTAAAAAATATATGCATTAACCAATAGAGCACCATGAACAGTAAATCTGCTGCTACTGTGAACAGTAAATCTGTTTTAAAACAATCTGACTTCTTATCTGGTCTACCAGCAGCTTCTTCCCAACTCTATGCAGAGAAGAGCCAGAATCCTGGTTTTGTTAGTTTACTGAGCTAAGTTATTTTCGGTGAAGCATTCAAAAATGTCTTTCCATGCAATTACTGATTCTTTTCGAAATATATGTTTAATTACGTATGAAAGAATTATTAATGTTTTAAAATCAATTTGGCATTGGCTAGTCACATAGAGAGTGTCAAGTTATCCTAAGATGGGTCAGTAATACATAAATATGGGCAATCATTCAGAATGTCTCATGTATATGAATTTCAGAATTCAGGTCAATATCTTGTCACTTACCAACCTGTCCCATTGATTTCTTTGTACATGGTACATCAGTTTCAGTACCTGTTAAAATGGGTACGCTAGCATCTATCCGAATACGCGATCTGTACCACACATATACAAACCTATATTCCGTTCCGTGTTATACCCGTTTATGGCCAACGGAATCATTAGCACATTGCCCATTTCAATTCGGACAATCACTGTTCTGATGATTAACTATTGAAACTTAAGTACTCATAGGAATAGTGTTACTATATACCTGTTACCCGTTAAGAAGGGGTCATTGGTCCATAACCATATATTTTCTATATATTTATTAAAAAACCTAAACAGCGTATAATTCAGTGAGAGTTTAAATTCCCTCCTTTTGTGCAGAATGCCTAATTTAAGTCTAACATGTATCACGTCCATACATTGGTACGTTGTTGTCGGATGATTAAGACCAATCAGTTTGACAGTGCAATTGCCAATCTCAAATTACATTTACGTAAGTTTCACATCAATGATACCTATTATTTTCTGTTTAACTATAACCCATTAAGTAACTTAATCCACATAAGGCATAATCTAATACGGTTAATTAAGAGGTTAATATTTTAGAGGTAACCTTAATGATTTCCTTTCCTTTTAAAAATACACCTTAATTTCAGGTTTAGAACTACATTCTACAATTTAGATAGCTACTGGTTCATTATTGTCTCCTGTCTCTATCAGTTACAAATACAATTTAGTTCACATTTAATTCTACTGCGTCTATTTCTACGTTGGGGTATCGGGGTACGTGGGCTTGATTTCCCACCTTGCCTCATCAGGCCATGGCACCACTCGATAACTCATCATACGCTCATTCGAATCACTATCTGTAAACAATCGCCCGGATTCTAACAAACCTTGCTCATTTCACCCTCCTCTTTGCTTCAGGTACTACCACACGTTCATGTCACGACGCCTTCCCAAGTCTCCCTTCAGGGATCTATAGTAGCTATCCTGGGAATCTTCAGCACCCTCGGGGTCTAAAGATACTATACTATCAGCTATGTCTCTATAATAAAAAAAATAAATACATAAAATAAATAACTAAAATCTACAATATGCTAAACATCAATTTTATTTCAATTTCTATCTCCTCTCCTCTCCCTCCCTCAACTACAGTTCCTTTCCTCTTCTTGCTTCCTCCTTTCCCTCTCTTCTTTTTTTTTTCTTCTCTTTCCTCTCTCTTTCTCCGATATAGGAACCTCAAGGTACTTTTACAAACCACAACTTGGGTGTCGCTAAATATGTTACATTACCTCCTCATCAAGCCCCGTCTAGGGTCAGAGAACTGGCTATCTAGGGTTAGGAGCTGGCCTTAGTTGCACAAAGTAGCTGGTCCCATGAGGCCAACTCCCCAATCTAAACACGGAGATTTTCGCCCCTCAGCCCAAATCATTGTTAGAGCCTCGCATTCACCCACCTATCGGGTTTATAGTCAGGACCTCACCTGTAACGGCCACACGTTTTTGGTCTTTTACGGTCACCGAGAGGCCGTCACCACGCTAGTGGCTCGAGCCCCACGCCCAAATCTTAGGTAGAGCCTCTCACCAGCCACTGGGCAACTAGCAGGGCCTCACCTGTCACGGGGTAGATAGCTTTTCGCTTCGGCACTAGTTAGCCAGCCAGTTCTACATAAACTCATCTGTGTTTTATTGATCAGTTCAATGTTGTTGTGGCTTTTTCTTTTTCAGTATGTCCCATGAAGCCAACAACAGGAGAAGAACCATCCCTCCCTAACGCAACCGCTAAGCCCCCACTAGGCCTGCTGCCCTCAGCATACCTCTATTATCATACATGCCAGGCTCTTTTAGATTCCGAACTATCCCCAGGAGGGTTTGCACAAACACTTACTCCCACCAACTCACAGGGTAGGCCCCATGCATCTCCCCCCCTCACTGAGTACCCACCCACTTATTCGTAGTAACTTTATCACAAGAATATATAGTTCTAGTAAATACAGATTATGTTACGCATGCATCATATGCCTTGGGACTCATGGCAAGGCATATACCCGTAAAAGTTGAATGTCATTTATACAAGGCAGTGGTGTATCCTGGTTTTGTGCCGCCCCCTGGAAAATGCCGCCCAAGGCAAATGCCTTGTTTGCCTCGCGGCTTATACGTCCCAGATACAAGGTAAATAAGAGTGGTTGTTCTACTTAGGTCTGTCCCCGCACTTGGAAATAATTACACACGGATCCCATACTTGGTTGAGGTCACTCCCCGTAGACACTTTAGAGGTCCCAATCTCCTCAGCTAGGTATGTACCATATACTGTAGTAGACCACCAGCAATACTCCTAAACAACGCGTCACCATTGATCTGTCTGCTCATTCGTCCACAACTCATACTTATTATCCACATAATTCTCTCTACACTATGTCACAGCAGATACAAGTAATTGTGAGGACGGGTAAACCACATGGCACAGTAAGACCGATTTCTCCAACACCTTCATGTTGCTAGTCATCCGTCTCCCCCTTATGGTATGTTCATGGGGGTAAGTGGTATGTGAAGTGTTGCTTTACTAACAGACTCACTGTAGCAGGGAAATATTTGATGCATTTGCAAAGGCTCACTAGCTACCCCTCATTATCACTAGGTGCATCACGGTGATACATTATCTAGTAGATATCTTAATAGTGGAATAGAAACTGCACTCATACAAGGATAAAGTACACTACAGCATGGTTAAACTCTAGGCACTCCTCTGTCACGAGACAAACTAATAAACCACCACCGGACTTGATTTCATAGGTTCATACTGAATTCAGGTACCATACAGTCAAATCTCCCAGAGGATAACTAGTGTTCATTCGTGAAGACAAAACAGGTTCCTTCAGCTGGGAAGTCATAATTGGAACACCGGCAAATCATTGCTGGGTTCTTGGAACTTTGCTATGCACATTATCCCTCTGGTGAGATCATTCAGTTACAGTTACGCTTATTAACGGGTCTGCCTGATGGAGATATTGAGATTTAGATCCCCTGGCAAGTTCAAACCTGAGTCGTAAAGAGTCGTTAGAACCCGGGATTGGGGCTTCTATGTTCATCCCGCCAGGATCTGTCAAATTCACAGTCTCTCGTACAGAAGCGATCGCTAATACTGGGTTACAGCAATCTACAAACTATTGATTGGGGATTGCTGGGTAAGAGTCTCGGACTACAATCTTTACGAAACACCGGACTTATTCGAATTACCCGATATATGGTGACCGCATTCGCATAGAGAGTCCTGGTAGGGCATGGCAGTCAAAGGTTATGCAGATATGGCAGTCTGTGGCATAATTTCATACAGGTCATTCATCTTCATTGGCCATTATGAGGATAGTTTGCGGGCTGTCCTGGTTGCCTGACACTTTCAGCTCTTCCTCTATCAGGAATGCATCCCAGGCTAATCCAAATTGGCCACAAACGCTTTTGCCCCGTCATTAGTTAAGAATTCTTCGTTCCTCACTGCCAAACACCCAACCCAAACTCCACATTTCAACATTATAATCCGGTCTCACCTAGCTATTGGCACACGGCAACGAGTTGTCACGAATAGCTGTATCCGCTAACACTACATTACACACAATAGCACTGTGGACATTCTTCGAGGGTTCTCAGTGGAATACAATGTCCACAAGCGTACAATTCAAATAAGGCTCTAATTTGCCGCATTTTGCCCCCTTCATTATTTCAGAAAATATCAAACTCTTCCCCTTCAGACATACAGCACCACCTTCCGACAACCACTTTCAAACCATACTTATTTTTCCTTAAATGCTTACTAAACAAAGGTTTAGAGGTATTCATCAATCCACGAATAACATACCCCGCAATGGAAATTCCAGGGGTTGTCAGTCTCATTAGGCAGCATTCGAATTACACAACCGGGTTGTATACCTCCTTGTATTGAACCTTCTTTGACTTCCTGAGTCCTAGGAACTTCTCGATTAAAGCTAATCAGACAGGCATTATGTTTCACCAAGAAAGACTTCAAAGGGTACAACCACTACCTCATGCACTCCAACATCCTAACCAGAAATGAAGTCACTTACACTAGGCAATCCCCTAACTTCTTAAAAGTCGATTCTACAAGTAACTCTATGCATTAAATCAGGTTGGGACCCTGCCTCTTAAGACGTCCGTTCAGAATAAGGATCCACATCCAGTAGCAGGGCGCCAGCACACATGATAAATTAAGTTCACTTGGAATCAGCTATTTTATACAGATACATTCCGCAGCGGGGGAACAGGTAAGGCAAGCGTATCTTATATTGTGAACATCCTGCTATGAGTGTGTTTTCCTGCATTTCTTTTTGCCCCCTTTTCACAGGCCTACCCCTACGTCGGTTCCGGCACAACACACCGACTTAATTCCAATTACAAGGTATTTCACGGTCACGATATTAACCGACCACAAGTGAAAGGCCGAAGGCCTGTATTTGTGGGAGGAGTTAGCGTTCCTATAAAAACGCTACTCCCCCCTTCCTACCTTGATGAGGCTTGTGCTGTTACCCCACCCACCTCACCCTCCTATACAGTCTTTGGGGAGGCCCCCTTTTTACAGGCCTACCCCTAAGTCGGTTCCGGCACACCACACCGACTTAATTCCAATTACAAGGTATTTCACGGTCACGATATTAACCGACCACAAATATATATATATATATATATATATATATATATATATATATATAGTTATTATATATATATAATATATATATGTGTGTAATTTAATTATAAGTGTATTTTTATATTAATATATGTATATGCACAAACACATATCTAATTATATTTTTATTTATTAACACATTTTTTTTATTGCAGGCAGATACTTGGACACCTATTGCGGCCATGTGACTGCTCTGTTAGAGTGATCACATGGCCGCGGGGTCCTAATTCACCGAGGAGGGACTGCCTGGGCTGTCAGGCAGTCCCTCTACACCTGAAGCAACGCCGATCGCCGCGCACAGCACCCATGAGATATTCACAACCAGGCATCACTCACACAGTAAGAAACAAACATGTGACCACACGAGAACAGGCTCCTCAGCAACACGGCATCCGCCTGCACCACAAGAAGCGTACACCACACCACACGCTTGTAGCACCCCGGGAACGCAATACAAACCAATCACTAGCATACCACCACTCAGACAGACCACACAAAGGTGCTCATCACAAGCATTTCACTGTACAACTTGAAACAAACCACAAATGTTATATAAATATGTGTAACCGCTTTAACCCCTTAAGGACCAAACTTCTGGAAGAAAAGGGAATCATGACATGTCACACATGTCATGTGTCCTTAAGGGGTTAAACATGAAAAGTGAAAACCCAAGAAATGCCTGAAATGCTCTTCCTGTACAATTGAGCATGGAAAATAACAAATAAAGAATTTAAAAAAAAAAAACATTTTTAAGTTTTAGAAGGCTTAATAAAATCACCCATCTCAGCAAGCCAATATGACGATTTAGTTCCACCTCATGACTATATTGTTTTACGCCCACCACTACTTCACATTACCCCAATATCAGTGGGTCCTTCACGAATTCCAATGTGGGAGACAAATTAAATAGTGCTAGTGCTAAATAGGCAAAAGTGTATTTAAAGCGGCACTGTCATGCCCAACTTATCTCTCCCCAGTTGCTTCCTCTTCTCTTCCTTTCTCAGAATCGGTTCTTTTCTTCCTATCTGATCTGGTTTTCTTTAAAACACAAGATAAAGTAGGGACGTGTCTTATGTATTTTTCCCACGCTTGACATTCTTTTACCAAAGGAGGAGCTTAAAGGACCACTATAGTGCCAGGAAAACATACTCGTTTTCCTGGCACTATAGTGCCCTGAGGGTGCCCCCACCCTCAGGGACCCCCTCCCGCCCTGCTCTGGAAGGGGGAAAGGGGTAAAAACTTACCTTTTTCCAGCGCTGGGCGGAGAGCTCACCTCCTCCTCTCCGCCTCCGATCCGCCCCGCCGGCTGAATGCGCACGCGCGGCAAGAGCTGCGCGCGCATTCAGCCGGTCGCATAGGAAAGCATTTACAATGCTTTCCTATGGACGCTTGCGTGCTCTCACTGTGAAAATCACAGTGAGAAGCACGCAAGCGCCTCTAGTGGCTGTCAATGAGACAGTCACTAGAGGATTAGGGGGAAGGCTTAACCCATTCATAATTATAGCAGTTTCTCTGAAACTGCTATAATTATGAAAAAATGGGTTAACCCTAGCTGGACCTGGCACCCAGACCACTTCATTAAGCTGAAGTGGTCTGGGTGCCTAGAGTGGTCCTTTTAAGTTTGCTCCATTTCCTGTGGTCAAAGTAATTTTCCCACAATACTCAGCTCTCCTCCTGTGTTTTTGCGTTTCTTCATTCGCCGTTTGAACGTCCTGTCATATAGACAGGGCACCGGCGAATTCGCTGAATTTCATTCTAACAGAATGAGACAGAATCCTTTTGCTACAGAACTTTAAAATAAAATCGTTTATTTCCTGTCATTCTAAGAATGTAGTATATCTATTAAATTGTCCATGCGGATATCAGTACGTTGGTAAAACCAAGAGGTGCTTGAAAATTAGAATTAACGAACATGTAAGGAACATGAAAAAATGGTTTAACCATAGTGTATCCAAGCACTTCATGTATAGCCATAATTCTGATTCAAAAGACTTTTAATAATAATATGGTACATGGACTTTGGAAAAGTGATAATATTGAAAAGAAACTTAGTAAAAGAGAAACGGAGTGGATATTCAAATTAAATACACTGGCCCCCAAAGGTCTAAATATAAATTTTGAGGTTAATTCTATTTTATAATTTATTTTATGATAATAATTTGCTTTAATGTATGTTATTATGATTATTATTCTTATAACTGGTATTTATAAAGGACAAGTTATGGTCCGTAGCGCTTTACAATATTATCAGTTCTTATATTTTTTTATCTCTTACCTCCAATAGATATCTCTAAATATATTTATAAATGCTTTTTAGACTGTTTGTATTTGTTTGGATAATAAATATGCTTTTTCTTTAATGATGAATATGCTTTTTCTGTTTTATTGCTTTATCCAATATGTTTGCCTTAACCCCTTAAGGACCAAACTTCAAGAATAAAAGGGAATCATGACATGTCACACATGTCATGTGTCCTTAAGGAGTTAAGGACTGTGCCCATCCGAACCTGAAGTGACGTTTATTTACTGAGATACAAACAGCATGTGTTCACGTCACTTCGGTTGTTGTAAGATGTTGAAGCATAAGTGACACGTGAAGCCTGTACGTAGCTGCGTCACATCCGTATTTCGGGAAGGTTTTACCTGAATGGACCTATGAAGGAACGGATGCACCTCCATGTTGGTAGAGGTGGGACCTCCGAATTGGGTGTAAAACCTCTTCCTGCGAAAAGATTTCCCAGTAATGAATGATGAGTGTGATGCCATCTTGGGACTGGCAATGACATCTCCAAAACATTCTAAAATTCTCCATATTGTGAATGGCTTACTTCCCATTTCCATATATGAAATAAAGGCTTTCCCCAATCACTTTAATTTGGGTGGGGTTTCCAGTTAGGTTTAGTAGGAAGGGTATATTTACCATCAGAGGCGTAACTAGAAACCAAGGGGCACTGGTGCAAAAATTGCCCTGAGACCCACCCACCCCATATGTTCCCGCCCCCATACATCTACCCCCCACCCCATACATCCCCGCCCCTCCACACATGCAGACAAACAGATACACACGTAGACACACACACACATATGCACAAATACATACATACAGACACACATACATACATACATACACATAGACATGTAGACACACATACAGACAGGCACACACATACACACAGAGACACTTACAGACAGACAGAAACACATACATACAGACACACACAGTGACACGTACATACAGACACACACAGACATACAGACACAGAAATTCTCTATCACACACACAAACTGTTAAAAAACTTTAGTGACTTACGTGGGGTCCTGTGGCTGCCTCACGCTGATGGGAGTCAGAGCTCCCATCCTGACTCTCTCCTCTCCTCCTGCGTGGTGATCTCTTTGCTGGGAGGAAGTGACTTCTTCCTCCCAACTCTGACATCATCACTGGGGCCTGGTCGCACTATTAAAGAACCGCAGTGCTGACCGGGCCCCAGGAAATCTATTGCCATCGGGTGACCCCAAGAGCATGAGCCACCTGATGGGCTCCTTCAAGGTGGCCCCAGCGGCTTTTCCGCGCGGTCGGGGCTGCACAAAAATGCTGGCGGGCACCCTGGTCTCAGGGTCTACAGGGCAGCCGGGTCCCCTGGAATGACGGGCTCGGTCGTAGCTGCGACCCCTGCTACCGCGGTAGTTCCGCCAGTGTATACCATATATATTTTTCAATGTACATATGCACCTGAAGAAGGCTGTTTAATAGTAGAAACCCGTTATGCTAATATATTTAAGCTTAACTTGATTTTGTTTTGAAGTATATACTAATAAATGTTATTTTAGCTTTATTATTTTGGTTCCTGATATTTTCATGCTGTTACCACCCAGCTATCCTTGGGACCTACACTAACCTGAAACAATGTGTAACTACAGGTTTCAATATGATGCCTCTATAGTTTAGAGCCAATTTACAGGCTCTAGAGATTGTGAGGTTTTCCAACACCCTCTCCTTGATTCACCTATGTATATACATACTGTACTATGATATTTAATTTTTATGTCATATAGGTTTTCATACTACAGAGGGGAACTGTTATCATTGTGTGCTCTTCTATACACTCCCTCCCCTTCAGGTATATTAAGGGAGTTCACCTGTACATCTGTGGATGCTGGAGCAAGCCTACAGCATTTCTCTAACCTGCTTGACATTGCCGCTCCCTGTACATTGTGATAAGAATCGTTTCACTCTCCTGTTCCTGTGATCTCCACCTATTTTAAAGCTGCCTGATCCTGCTCTCAACTACTCTGGTGATCCATCTGACTTCTGTTCGAACAGCCTTACTAAGACTTCATATTTGACGTCATTCTAAGTATTACCAACACCATCTTGTGGTTAAATATCATTACTACAGGACCTTGCATGAACTTTTTCTATTTTGTTACCAGACGCATCTGCTAAAAACTTTGCAGCATGATTAAAATATCGAATAAGCTATACATCAGTGGAGCGACTATCGGGAGATAGATAAAATACTTTAAAACTGAGGAAAAAAAGGGTGTGAAAAAAAAGGTAACCTATTACAGACACTAAATCAAATAAAAATACATCATATTCTCTATTTATATACATTCAATTCATATTGTATACATTCAATGTAGCACTACTCCAATGTATCAAATTGGTAGGTAGAAATGCATAAGATAAACGTAACAATGTTACAATGTATCAAAAATGTATAAGTCTCTGAGAGCTCAAATTGATTTATAAACAGTCTTTTAAAGTTATCAATCCACAATTCTGGCTTAATCCCCAAAAGTCCCAGTATAGTCCGGTATAGAAGATAAAAAATGAAGCTGAAATTTGGTTAATTTCTGCTAAAAGATTCCTTTTATTAAAACAAAAATTTCAACTACGGTGAATACAATTTGTAAAGGTATATACAACTCTCTGGAAATGCAATGTGTAAAAAGGTAGTTGTTTAACCCCTTAAGGACCAAACTTCTAGAATAAAAGGGAATCATGACATATCACACATGTCATGTGTCCTTAAGGGGTTAAATGCAGACCGATGATTTATTTTGGTAAAGTTTGCTAACATATATGACAATGATTTTCACAAAACAGCATTAAAATAAAGTTTCCCTTCATTTGGCTCTATATTAAATAACATAATCTGGACTGAGAGTGTAATGACGATATTAATTATTTCACGACCATTAATGCGCACACATGCTTGTAAAAGGTATGCATCCACAACCTAACAATGTGTGTATAGATTTGGAATACTTGCAAAAGTACATTCAACAAAGCTGCAAATATGTTTTTCAGCAGATACTCTTACGCAACATTCTCTGATAGATGGGGAAGCTTGTATGTGTCTCCCTATGTCAGTAAAGCTCAAGTACCAGTCAGGGCTGCAGTGCCTGCCCCAAGTACTGCAGCTCCCTAAGGCTGGAAACCGGCCTTGGGTCAGTGAGGGTAAATCCAGCCCCAGGGTGCTGCTGATGACAATTGGATCAACATCCAATATCCAGCGCACTCCCTTATTCATTAAATTACAATTTTATAGCTTACAGAGTGTATTAGTCTTCTTTAAAAAATACATAACCTAGATAATGCAGGAGTGTGTTTGTATGTAGTGTTGAAGTTTGAAAGCAGGGGTGTATTTGTGTGTATTGTTGGTGTTTGAATGCTGAGATGTATGCACATATACACATACACTGCCACACGCACACACACTGAAACACATGCAGATATACAGACACACAAATACACACTGACACATATACAGACACACAGATACACAACCTGACACACATGCAGATACACACACTGACTATATATATATATATATATATATACACACACTTATACACACAATGACAACATACAGATACACACACTGACACACAGAGGCACATCCTCAGGCATACAGATACATAGACACACAGATAAACAAACTGACATACATGCAGATACACACACTGACTACATATAGATACACACTGACACAGATTCAGACACACAGATACACAACCTGACACACACACAGTTACAGAGACACACAAATACAAACAGTGACACACATTGAGATAGACAGACATAAACACACTGACACACATGCAGATGCACACATTGTCTACATACATATACACACTCTGACAACATATAGACGCACACAGACACATACACTGACAGACATACTGAGACACGTTCTCAGACACACACATATTCTAATAGATATTCTTACACTCAGACATATGCAAAATTTACACTTATATGCCACCCTCCAGTTCCATTCCTTTTGCAGGAGGGTGGCCTCCCTGGGGTCCAGTATGCTGACTAGGGTGGTTGGTATTTAGGCTACTGCACTCCCAACCTGGCCCCCTCTTCTCTGCTTCCTCGCTGTCCCTTGCAGTTCCAGTCTCTCTGGGAGGAAGTGACAGTCGATGTGAAAGGGGCCTGGTCACTCTGTTAAAGGGCCACAGCACTCGACAGGGTGTCTGCAGACACATGCCCACCAGTTGGCCCTTAGTGTGGCAACCTGATGAGACCTCTTAGTGTGTGGGCCCGCTAACCACAACTATTTCTTTTTAGTGATCCTAAAAGAAATTGTTGAAGGCAGAGGGCAAATGGGGAAGCTGCTTTGGGCCCACCAAGAGTTCTGGGCCCATGGCAGCTTCCCTTTGTGCCCACATTAAAGACAGCCCTGAGAGGGATCACCAAGGACGCAATTTGTGGCCAATTTATACGGGACCATATAATGACATATTAAAGCAATGGGGGCATAATTTGACATCACATGGAAACATTGTTACTGAATATCAAAATAAGACAACATATGGGACAAAGGCATTTTGGCAGCACACAAAGAAAATATGACCATACCTCTAGGGTCAGATGACAACATATTAGTTACTATTTAAGACAACATATGGGACACACAACCATTTTGGCAGCACATGAAGAAAATATGACCATACCTCTAAGACCATGCAACAACATATTATATAAGACAACGTATGGGGGAATTTAAAAACCAAATGTAGGCAATATAAGTGGGCAATGTAACATATTGATGAATCAGCATAGACAACTGTGCAAAAGTTTTAACTAGATGTAAAAAAATGCTGTATATTCACTGGTGTATCCTGGTTTTGTGTTGCCCTAGGCAGGACAAAACTCAGGCACCCCCCGCCCCACCTTCTAAATACACACACACACACACACACACACACAGTCAGACACAAACACACACACACAGTCAGACACACACACACACACACACAGTTAGACACAAACACACACACAGTGAGACACACACACAGTCAGACACACACACACACACAGTCAGACACAAACACACACACAGTCAGACACACACACACACAGTCAGACACACACACACAGTCAGACACAAACAGTCAGACACACACAGTCAGACACAAACACAGTCAAACACACACACACACAGTCAGACACGCACACAGTCAGACACGCACACAGTCAGACACGCACACACAGTCAGACACAAACATAGTCACAACAAACACACAGACACAAACACACACAGTCAGACACACACACAGTCAGACACACACACACACACACACACACACACAGTCAGACACACAGTCAGACACACACACACAATCACTCACATTAACACCTTTTTTTAACATTTAACCCCGCCCCCCCAGCCTCCTTACCTTTGGGAGTGCTGGGGGCAGGACAAAACTCAGGCACCCCCTCCCCCCTCCCAACCCTTCCCCCCCGCCCCACCTTCTAAATACACACACAGTCAGACACACACACACAGTCAGACACACACGCTGTCAGACACACACAGTCACACACACACAGTCAGACACAAACACACAGACACACACACAGTCACACACACACAGTCAGACACAAACACACAGTCAGACACACACAGTCACACACATACACACAGTCAGACACACACACACACATTAACAGCTTTTTTTTTTTTAAATTTAAACCTCCCCCCAGCCTCCTTACCTTTGGGAGTGCTGGGGGGGATCCTCTTTCTCCCTGGTGGTCCAGTGGCTGCCGGTCGGGCTGATGGGCGGGCGGGCGGCTGGCGAGGGAGCACTTCCTCTAAACTGACTGCTCAGCTCCCTCGCGCGCCGCAGATATGAATATGACATCCAGCCAGCCGTGAGGCTAACTAGGCATTTGGGGGGCGAAAAATGCCGCCCAAGGCAAATGCCTTGTTTGCCTCGCAGCTAATACATCCCTGTGTATAGTAAGAATGGTTTTAAAAATAGAAGTGTTCATACTTTGATTTAGTTCAACTAACAAAATACAAAGTGATTGAAAGAAAACAAATCAATATTCGGTCTGACCACCATTTGCCTTCAAATGAGCATCAATTCTTCCAGGCACATTAGTACAAAGTCAGGGATTTAGTAGACATATAGTTAGGTGCACAATTAAACAATTATACCAAATTGGTGCTAATGATGAGCCATTTAATATGTAGGTTGAAACATACTTATTAAGGGCTGGAGAGCAAACCAAGAATGAATGTCTGCAGGCAATTGTGAAGCATGGAGGAGGTTCCTTGCAAGTTTGGGACTGCATTTCTATAAATTGAGATATGGATTTGGTCAGAGTTAAAGGAACACTATAGAGCCAGGAACACAAACATGTATTCCTGACACTAAAGTGTTAAACTAACTATAAAGATCCCCGGCACCCTCTATTTGCAGTAAAAAGGTGCTTAAACTCACCTTTTTTCCCCACGCCACACCGGTCTTACTGCGGCTGGATCTGCCCCTGTGGCTGAGATACTCAAACTTGATGATCTCAACCATTCCAATGCTTTGCCATAGGAAAGCATTGGGATGCTATTGTGCATGTGCTGCAAAACGCTTTGCTGGACCGATCAGCATCTCCTCATAAAGATGCATTGAATCACTCCATCCATATTGGATGCATTCAGTGCCTCCAGGCAGAGTGTGGAGACGCTGCATGCGAGTGCTGTGCAGCACCTCTAGTGGCTGTTTAAGTGACCGCCACCAGCGGTGTTACAGCAACGTAAGCACAGATTTTTTTGCTGATAAAGCAGTGTCTAAAGCAAAAAGCCTGTAGGGGTTCTGGTAAATATACTGTGTCTCTTTAATAGTCTCCGGCTGAGAAGTGCAGGTACATCTGATTGGTCCCAAATGTATTCTGCAACATGACAATGACCCCAAACTTACATTCAAAGTCACAGTGTAAAGAAGAACAAGGAGTCCTGAAAGTGATGTTATGACCCCCACGGAGCTCTGATCTCAACAAGGCCAAAGGGTGGTCAAACCAAATATTGTTTTGATTCAGATTTTTCTTTTGTTCACTTAACTCACATTTTTTTATCTGATAAAAACAATTAATATTTCTAATATTGAAAACATTCTTACAGTACAGCATTTTTTCACACCTTGAAGAAAAAATACCCTTAATTCACACCTTAAAAAATAAATCTCTTTATCCACTCCAAGCTGCAATATCATCACAAACAAAGAAAGCTATAGAAATATAACTTACAAATAGATAGTTTTTGGCTACTGGACTTGTTCAATCCTCCACACTGGTCTCGAGGCTCCGTTCAGCAATTGCATTCCTGCATCCGTGTGTAACTCGTGGATCTCAGAGTGTGATTAGAATATTATACTTTATTTATAAAGTGCCAATACATTCCGCAGTGCTCTACATGGGTACAACTATCACAAGTAGAAAGAAAAAAATAACTGAGGGTTCTATTCCCATGGAAACTAACAATCTAGACTTAGTATCCATAGAATAGTATCCAGAGTATCCATATGTATAAAAGACAATGGAAGGCGATGCCTGCTTACTATTCCAGACAGTCGCATTATCTGTATAGCTCCTGGACTTTGCATCTCTCAAGTGACCTATTAATGTTGTTCCCCTTATAATTTTCTGAACGACTGGGGTTTACTGCTGACAGCAGCTACCACAATCGGGGCCTAACTTAGCCAGCATGTCCGGACTGGCCTACCGAGATTTACCAGTAGGCCGCCTGCCCTGGGGCCGCTTTGAGCCGTGGCTGCACCTATCCACAAGCCAGGAAAAAAAAATCTGTTCTGGTTCATCCTGTCGCAGCCGCACAGCGCGCCGCGGCCAATGCTCCAGCTCCAGCGGCACGCCGGAGCTGAGCAGCATCAACATGAGCCAGATGTTAGTAGCAACATGCGTGGTGGCCGGCTACAGTACGCAGCGTAGCGGTGGCATCTTGCCAGATCTGCAGAACGCTCTGCAA
>CAKOES020000001.1:233018-244915 GCA_933207985.1 Pelobates cultripes
AAGCAACTGATACAAACATTACCAAGCTATGGCAGGCACACAAAGCGGTAATACGAGGCTGCTTCATAAAAGCATATACAGAGGTACTCCAAGGAATCACAGACCTGACCCACAAAAATAAATCGGATCCTTCAGCAGAAACCCAAGCTAAATTAAGGGGTCTACAAACTAAACTAAAAGAGATGGAATTAGCCAAAACCACATTCATACTCAGGAGATGCAAACATAGATTTTTTGCACAGGGTAATAAAGCAGGAGCCTTACTAGCTGCCCAACGGAAAGTGCGCATTCTAAAATTGCCCATATTGGCTCACCCACAAAAGGCAAACTCTTACACCCTATGGACATCGTCAACAAATTTGCAAAATATTACAGCACCTTATATAACTTGAAAGATGACCCTCTCACTCCACCTCCCACCGTAGAATCCATACAACACTTCTTACATTCAGTAAAACTACCACAACTAAACCCGTAGGACCTGAATATTATTACTGCTCCCTTTACGGAAGCAGAAATCGCAGAGGCCATAAAACGCCTCCCAGCCCACAAAGCCCCAGGTCCAGACAGCTACTCCCATGTTTACTATCCTAACTTCAAAGACCTACTCATGCCACATGTCAACACTTTTTTTAATGAATGCTATAATAAAGGCGCTCTCCCGAGCGACATGTTACTAACCCACGTCTCAACCTTGCCAAAACCAGGAAAGGCGCCCACAGCATGCCAAAACTTCCGACCCATCTCCCCTTTGAACGCTGATGTCAAACTGTACACCAAAATCTTGGCGGACAGGTTGGCTGGCATAATTCCACGCATAATTCATGCGGATCAATCCGGCTTTGTGAGGGGCAGACAAGGGTCGGACAATACCCGCTAAATTCTTAATATCTCCCACATGCAGTCCTCCAAAGGCGAAGGTATTCTTTTGGCGTTAGACGTGGAGAAGGCCTTCGACCGACTGAACTGGAAGTATATGGAAAACGTTCTCCTTAAATTTGGCTTCCCTCCTGCCTTCACATCAGGCATCCTAGCTCTCTATAACCTACCCAAAACGCAGGTCTCCAATGCAGCATTTCTATCAGACCATTTCCACATCACTACTGGATCACAGCAGAGATGCCCTCTTTCCCCCCTATAGTTCATCCTAAGCTTAGAGCCACTAGCACATAAGATCAGACAACACGCTTATATACAGGGGGTATGGTTGGGAAGAGAAGTCTTTAGTCTGTCAATGTTCGCTGACGACATACTAATGACCTTGAGTAACCCCACTGGCTCAATCCCAGCCTTTCTTCAACTCCTGAACGACTATTGCACTGTCTTGTATTATAAGCTCAATCAAGCCAAAACACAAGCCCTACCAGTCAGCATGCTGACACAAACAGTACAACACCTCACACAGCAGTACTCTTGTGATTGGAGGAAAATTAGCATCACATACCTAGGGGTCAAACTAGCTCCTTCGCTACAGGGCACCTTCAAACTGAACTACCAAACTTTACCACAAATGTGTGCCTCTGCTATTGCAAAATGGAAAAAAGTCAAGTTGTCTTGGCTGGGTCAATACTGCCAAAATGGTTATACTGCCAAAATTACTGTATACGTTCCGCATGCTACGCATGAATCTCCCAGCCTCCCTCAGCAAACGTATCCAATCGGTCATCAACCAATTTGTGTTTGACTCCCACAGATCCCGAGTATCGCTCGCCCTAATGCAAACACACTCCTCTAAAGGTGGAGTAGGGCTCTCTAACGTAATTGTATATCATAAAGCCTCTTTGTTAGAATCGGCAATTGGGATGCACACCCCAAAAAACTCCAATGGGTTGACATGGAAAACTCCCGGATTTCGGGTACCTCACTAATAGATATCACGTGGACACCCAAACACCGTAAGAATACATCACTATACCCAACCTCAAGACTTTCCATACTCCAGTGGGACCATTTCCAGGCCATAACAGGCGATAGCAGTAAATTCCAGCTAAAAGCTCCAATCACAGCCCTGTCAAGATGTCCCCGTGGTTTACGTTTCACTCCTGGCTTAAAAAAGGTATAACATTTATAGGCAACATCTGCACCCAAGGTCGCATTACCCCTTCCCAGAATTACAAGGCAAATACAACTTACCTAACTCAAATTTTTTTCATTACCTTCAGCTAAAAAGTATAACTTTGTCTCATGTTCTTATGGACACTGACCCGAGCCTGGGGGCATCTGATAAGTCAAACACTATCCTCCAAAGATGCTGGTTCACACCTAAGAAACCCAAAGCTCTCTCAGACTGCTATCGAGCCCTTATGATGAGGCAACCAGATACAGAATTCCCATTTGCTAAACAATGGTCAAGGGAACTTGGCAGAGAGCAGACGCCCGAGGAGTGGACCTCAAAGCTCAATGCTTCGAAAGGTGTCACCAGGTGCTATTCATATATAGAGGCACACAGGAAGTTAATCTGTAGGTGGTACCTCACACCACAACGGCTTCACCAAATGTTTCCTCACACCTCTGTCCTATGTTGGAGATGCAGGGATAGCGTAGGCACCATGACACATATCTGGTGGTCATGCCCAAACATGACCAAACTATGGGGAATAGTCTCTCAGATATTAGTGCACATAGGCACACAAGATTTAACTGTTGATGTGAACACGTGCCTACTGTTGCAACTTCTATACCATTCATCTACAATTACCAAACAGGCGGGCCCTCTCATTATCATGGCAGCAAGGCACCATATCGCTCTACATTGGAAACAACAACTTTGCCCTTCCCAATCATAACACTTAGAAAAGATCCACCTGTTTCACATGTATGAAACCATGGCCGCAGAATCCCCCACACACCAGGACTCTTTGCAGAAGGCGATGCGACCATGAGTAAATTACTATGCTAAAGTAGGCCCGACAGCGAACCATTTCACGGACGAGTCAGGGTGTATAGATGACCCATAGACCCATAGATGACCCTCCTCAAAACCAAAATTGTTCCATAACAACAACAACCATAGATAAACTACCAGGAATACCACGGTTGACTCCCCACCACCATAAGGCACCTTACTCCTCAATAGCGCAGAAAGACTCACGACAATATGGAGACTAAACACACCAGCAACCTAGAGGTGACCAGTATACAGACCAAATTGAGACCACTTCACCCCCAGACGAACTGTGAGCCTTTGGTTAATATCCAAGGATTATGAAATAATTGTACTTATATATAATTCTTGCCTCTATGTACATATCACCTGGCATGTTTTGAGCAAAGTGATATACTAACTTAACGAATTGTAATAATTGATTGCATTACATACCCTCCAATACCCCCCCTCCTCCACTCTTCTTTATGTATCCCCTCCCTTTGTTATATGAAACAATAAAATACTAATTTTAAAAAAGGTAATATGGGTGTGATATTGACTCCCAATTTTTTTTAACTTTTTTTTTTTACTTGAATGTGGTGGCTGGCTAGCAAGAGCTGTCCAGCTGCCACCTGGTTAAACCTCACTTGCAAATACGGTAGTTTGGATTTTTTTCAATCCAGCCCTGGATTTGAAGCATCCACCCCAAGATTTGAAGCATTTGGGTCATGATTTCAGCCATCCATCAGCATTATGAGGCAAAAGAACACCAACCACTAAAAGTACATATGGAAGCAAACCTACTAAACAGTGTGCCCTCTAAAACACCAAACAAAAACAGTGAAACATACAGATAAGTAGGAATGCGCAAGGATGAAATGGTAGTTCTTAGGGTGCAAATAGGTTGAAAAATACAACCTTTCAATACTTAAAACAGAAAGAATTTATTACAATTGCACTTACAAAAAAATAAAAACAGCATATATCCACTAGCAAGTGGAGCAAAGAAATACAGCACTGTAAGTCCCAAAATGACAATCCGGCGCGTTTCGTCATATCCCTGAGGAAGTACAGTGGAAGAAACGCATCAGATTGTCATATCCCTGAGGAAGTACAGCGGAAGAAACGCATCAGATTGTCATTTTGGGACCTACAGTGCTCTGTTTCTTTGCTCCACTTGCTAGTGTATATATGCTGTTTTATCCCGATTTGTGTAAGTGCAATTGTAATAAATTCTTTCTGTTTTAAAGGACCACTATAGGCACCCAGACCACTTCAGCTTAATGAAGTGCTCTGGGTGCCTGGTCCAGCTAGGTTTAACCCTTTTTTCTATAACAAGTTTATGTTAGGTTTAATCCAGCCTCTAGTGGCTGTCTCTTGACAGCCGCTAGAGGCGCTTGCGTGCTTCTCAATGTGATTTTCACAGTGAGAAGATGCCAGCGTCCATAGGAAAGCATTGTAAATGCTTTCCTATGAGACTGGCTGAATGCGCGCGCAGCTCTTGCCGCGCATGCGCATTCAGCCGAGGAGGAGAGGAGGAGGAGAGTTCCCCGCCCAGCGCTGGAGAAAGAGGTAAGTTTAACCCCTTCCTCTCCATCCAGCCCGGCGGGAGGAGGTCCCTGAGGGTGGGGGCAACCTCAGGGCACTATAGTGCCAGGAAAACAAGTATGTTTTCCTGGCACTATAGTGGTCCTTTAAGTGATATCTGCACTATTATCTGGTCTCTTTCCATTCTCAAGTGCCAAAGAAGATTTTCTTCCATATTGCTCTGAAGTTTTCTCCAGATTAGGATGATGGGCCTGATATTCACTTACATTTTGTAAGTTTTCCTCATTTCCTTGCATGTCTCTCTATACATTTTTTTATCACACTATGTACGGTTTATGTATTTTTTGTAGATACTGCTAACTACGCTTCCATATTGAAAGGTTGTATTTTTCAACTTATTTGCACCCTAAGAACTACAATTTCATCCTTGAGCATTCCTACTTATCTGTATGTATCATCCATCAGCATTAGGTTAGGTGCGAGTTGCAAAATCAGGATATTGTTAAACACTATGAACTATATCCAGATTTTTGCCCCTTTCAGTGCGGGGCCATTCGGACTTTAGTGAATAACCATGTCAGTGAGTTTTTAATTAATCTCCTGGACATTTAGTTTGTGCCTCTGCACCTCTTGCATGCTTTTTTTAGTCTAGAAATTAATTACACTTTTAGTGGTGTAATAAAGGATCGCAAAGAAGGATCTATGAGTGCTGGTGTTTTTGTTGCAAAATTTCAATTCTGATTGTACTTTTGAACAGTGTCTTAATATGGCCTCAATTTAATAAGCTTTCCAAATGATTCAATACTGTTTTCTAAAAACCTTCTAAACAACTTATCTACAGATGTTGTAGATAAATCATTTGCAAAGCTTTCTAACAGTATTGATATCATTATTTGGAAAGCGTATTAATCCAAGGACATGTTAGACAGACAGTCAATAGAGGGAGCCATATCATCAGATAAAAATCATGGTCTACGTTGCTCATAGCATTTTGTTTTTAGTTGCTTTGGAAAAGAAAATTTAATATTGCTTGCTAAAGTGCTTTAAGGGTTGTAGCCCCTACTTTTTTTTTTTTTTTTAAATAAAAGTGTACTACAAAGCCGAATTGTTTGCTTTTCATAGAGAAGCATTGGTTTCAGTGTTTCTGTGAGGCATTGCTGGTGGATCATGGTAATTGCCACAAATGTGCCAGTGCTTCCCTATTAGAAGTGTTAGATTGGCCAACAGATAAAATCCCAGGGTTAATGTGGGGTTGCAATGAGAAAACAGCCATATCTCTGGATTTAGAGGCAATTAACTTTTTATTGGATAGTGTGGGAGGCAATAAAACTACAATAAAAAAAGGAACAACCACCAAGTATGCAGCAAAGTACCGACTGCATTGTGACATCACCAGCATTTATTCGATTTAGAACGACACATGGTTGCTAAACATTTATAAAATGGTTTGCGTAGTAATCCTGTATTAGATGCACATAAAGTCAATACTTTGTATACATTAATTGGTTTTAGCCAGGTAGTTTCTATCAACTGGTAGACTAGTTCTTTTTCCCACGCCACAATGCAAGATAAGGTTCGTATATTTGTATCCGGGTTTAATAAGGCATAAATTGTTTATATGTGTTTCTTCACATGGATTAAACCATACAGAATTTCTCAAAATCAATCAACAGGTGCCTGTTTACAGGAGAGGTAGGTATCACCACCTGGTCAAACCACCAGGATTGGAGTTGCGGATAAAAAAACTTTGCTATACTCGGTAATGTAAATAGATGTAATTGTACAAATAAAAAAAAAATTCCCATTATTTTGTAGCATATATATGAGCTTAATACTAAAAAACACACAAAATGCTAAGGTTGTTCCCCTTTGAAAGAGAAACTACCAAGCAAGCTGGTAAAATTGTAGGCAGACACTAATATTAAGCCTAATAAATCTTAGAATATGGAGTCCAACAGATAGGAGAAAAGTGGTAAGGGAGAAAAACCAGGAAATACAAGGTGATGCTAAATATTGTTGATACAGTGCATGAAAAAGTATCTCTAAATCAACAGTAATACACTGAAACTTTGGGTTACACAGGGGGATTCCCAGTCACTGCACCTCGGCACATCACAGTGCACCATTCACTATGCACTAAGGGAAACCCTCCTCTCAACACTTTCGTTATGATCACTTTCTTTTAACAATTATCTTTTTTGTTACTTCTCGTTTGGAGTCCGTTTTCATTTGATAGGAAGACAGTATTTAGCTTAGCCATTCAGCTTAGAACACCCACGAAGGTGTTTATTAGCAGAAGTAAGGGAATGGTAATAGAATAGCGATAGATTTGTTTTACTAGATTACATCTTTATCATTATATATTCTGATTTCGCTCCCCTTTTTTCCTGTCATTAGACATTTTCCCTCTTATACCATCACTTCATATCAGAATTGGCTAAATGTGTCCCTATACTCTATACTTCGTTTTATATTGCTCTATCTATAGATTGCACAGAGAGACCTTAAGGGATTATGCTGTCTAGGGGATCATCACCTTAAAGCTTCCTTGGGAATAGCACTTAGAACAAAGTGTTCATTTTTGCACCAAGGATAGATATTATAGGTAATTACAGGAATCAGTTACCCTATTGATACATAGGTGCTACTGTATCTCTTTTCTGATAGCAGTTAAATAAAGTTTCAGTGTATTACTGTTGATTTAGAGATACTTTTTCATGCACTGTATCAACAATATTTAGCATCACCTTGTATTTCCTGGTTTTTCTCCCTTACCACTTTTCTCCTATCTGTTGGACTCCATATTCTAAGATTTATTAGGCTTAATATTAGTGTCTGCCTACAATTTTACCAGCTTGCTTGGTAGTTTCTCTTTCAAAGGGGAACAACCTTAGCATGTTGTGTGTTTTTTATTATTTCTACAATAAAGGGTTCATGCCCATACTTGGTGGAGCTGGTACCACCTACTCTGACCCATTCCCCTAGCCATAGATTCAACATTTTGCTGATCTAGGACTAAGGGGAATTTCTCTGTTTTCTATATTTGGTATATATGAGCTTAATACCACAGTTTAAATGTGGTTCCACAGTTTATAATTAAATTCACAAATTACGGATGACAAGGAGGTAGGGTGGCAGCTGCACAGGAGTCATTGGGATATGCCCCATATTGCAAGTGTCGTGGGGAGTGCATGAGAAAGGTTTGGTCTACATGTAGAAGATAACCAAAGTAAATCCAATATGCTCATCTCATGTGTCCAATGTTTTTTAAAGTGCAGCCATTGTGGTGGACTGGGGTTTTGTTGGGCTGATTAAAGGCTATTAATAATCAATGCTTTGTAATACAGTCTAATGTTGGGAAGGCCAATTCTGCCTCTGGGTCTCTTTCCATTCAAGATAAACAAATTGATTTGTTTTTGCATAGACTGGAAAAAGGTTGTCTGAACAGTATATGCAGGTATTACAGCTTGAGCGGGATTGTTATTTTGACAGCTGCAATGCGACCTGACCAGAAGATAAATTTGTTCCTCCAATGGGATAAGATCGTGTTGATTTCTTTGCTAAGTGGAACATAGTTCAAATTATATAGACGAGAAAATTGATAAGGAAGCTTCACGTTTAGAAAAGTTAAGTAATCCATTCTCCAGTCATATGTGTAATTTTTCTGCAGATTAGATAGATTGTCATTCTCCACCCCCACAGAGTTTTATTGAGTTTTAACTTATAGTACGAACAGTGATTGTATGACTGCAAAATAGAGTGGAAAACCGATAGAGAGATTTGATGTTTAGTGATATTGTCGACAAAAAGATTGTTTTGGGATTCTGTGTTATTTACGTAAACGCCATGTATGTCAACAGTCCCAATGCCATGATATACAGCAGGGGGAGAGAGAGCAGCCTTGCCTGGTCCTGTTTGTTATAACAAAAGGGTCAGAGAAAAAAACCAGCATTAAGGGGACACTCTAGTCACCAGAACAACTACAGCTTATTGTATTTGTTCTGATGAGTAGAATCATTCCCTTCAAGCTTTTTGTAGTAAACACTGTCTTTTAAGAGAAAATTTAGTGTTTATATTACAGCCAAGGGATAACTCCACTGGCCACTCCTCAGATGGCTACTAGAGGTGCTTCCTGGGGTAGTGCCACACTGTGTGCAGCACTGCAATTCAGTGATTCCTCCCTCTGCATTAAGACACTGAACTTTCATCATAGAGGAAAAAAATACAACAATGGTTAGGAGTGGGACAAACCACTCCACCAGAGTCGTAATGTTTGTTGGATACTACGGGGCATAATCCCAGAAGGCGGAATAGAAAAAGAAGGGCTAAAAAAGTGGCAGATTAAATAAACCAGCCACCCATATACAGTTACAAGAAAAAGTATGTGAACCCTTTGGAATGATATGGATTTCTGCACAAATTGGATATAAAATGTGATCTGATCATCATCTAAGTCACAACAACAGACAATCACAGTCTGCTTAAACTAATAACACACAAAGAATGAAATGTTGCCATGTTTTTATTGAACACACCATGTAAACATTCACAGTGCAGGTGGGAAAAGTATGTGAACCCTTGGATTTAATAACTGGTTGAACCTCCTTTGGCAGCAATAACTTCAACCAAACGTTTCCTATAGTTGCAGATCAGACGTGCACAACGGTCAGGAGTAATTCTTGACCATTCCTCTTTACAGAACTGTTTCAGTTCAGCAATATTCTTGGGATGTCTGGTGTGAATCGCTTTCTTGAGGTCATGCCACAGCATCTCAATCGGGTTGAGGTCAGGACTCTGACTGGGCCACTTTAGAAGGCATATTTTCTTCTGTTTCAGCCATTCTGTTGTTGATTTACTTCTATGCTTTGGGTCATTGTCCTGTTGCAACACCCATCTTCTGTTGAGCTTCAGCTGGTAGACAGATGGCCTTAAGTTCTCCTGCAAAATGTCTTGATAAACTTGGAAATTTATTTTTCCTTTGATGATAGCAATCCGTCCAGGCCCTGACACAGCAAAGCAGCCCCAAACCATGATGCCCCCACCACCATACGTCACAGTTAGGATGAGGTTTTGATGTTGGTTTGCTGTGCTTTTTTTTCGCCACACAGTGTTGTGTGTTTCTTCCAAACAACTCAACTTTGGTTTAATCTGTCCACAGAATATTTTGCCAGTACTGCTGTGGAACATCCAGGTGCTCTTGTGCAAACTGTAAACGTGCAGGAATGTTTTGTTTGGACAGCAGTGGCTTCCTCTGTGGTATCCTCCCATGAAATCCATTCTTGTTTAGTGTTTTACGTATTGTAGATTCGCTAACAGGGATGTTAGCATTTGCCAGTGACTTTGTAAGTCTTTAGCTGACACTCTAGGATTCTTCAGCACCTCACTGAGCCGTCTGCGCTGTGCTCTTGCAGTCATCTTTACAGGACGGCCACTCCTAGGGTGAGTAGCAGCAGTGCTGCACTTTCTCCATTTATAGACAATTTGTCTTACCGTGGACTGATGAACAGCAAGCTTTTGGATACTTTTATAACCCTTTCCAGCTTTATGCAAGTCAACAATTTTTAATCGTAGGTCTTCTGAGAGCTCTTTTGTGCGAGGCATCATTCACATGAGGCAATACTTCTTGTGAAAAGCAAACCCAGAACTGGTGTGTGTTTTTTATAGGGCAGGGCAGCTGTAACCAACACCTCCAATCTCATCTCATTGATTGGACTCCAGTTGGCTGACATCTCACTCCAATTAGCTCTTGGAGATGTCATTAGTCTATACTTTTTCCACCTGCACTGTGAATGTTTACATGGTGTGTTCAATAAAAACATGGCAACATTTCATTCTTTGTGTGTTATTATTTTAAGCAGACTGTGATTGTCTATTGTTGTGACGTAGATGATGATCACATCACATTTTATGACCAATTTGTACAGAAATCCATATCATTCCAAAGGGTTCACATACTTTTTCTTGCAACTGTAGACCTAGTATCCTAAAGAGAAAATTGCTCTAAATAAAGTAGATGTCTAAGTACAGAGCAAAAAGAATAAAACTATCTAATCTTTATTAGTCTCTCATAAGGAACCGAAAATATATAAAAGTGTATACTTTACGTGTACTACCTAAGTGATAAACACACAAAAACAATAGTGATGATAAATAAACAAATGTTAAAATAGGACCAACTGTCCTCTCACTGAAGTAGATCTAATTTGTAACGTGGAAAGTGTCTAGATAGTATGTTGCAAATAGTTGCATGGAAATCGATACTTTGTATAAACCACTGAATAGATAGATCTATTATAACTCCTATGATGGAGAAGGTAGTTATTTAAAGGACCACTCTAGGCACCCAGACCACTTCAGCTGTCTCATTGACAGTCGCTAGAGGCGTTTGCGTGCTTCTCACTGTGAAAATCACAGTGAGAAGACGCCAGCGTCCATAGGAAAGCATTATGAATGCTTTCCTATGAGACTGGCTGAATGCGCGCTGCTCCTGCCGCGCATGCGCATTCAGCCGAAGAGGAGGATGGGAGGCGGAGAGGAGGAGGAGAGCTCCCCGCCCGGCGCTAGAAAAAAAGGTAAGTTTTAACCCTTTCCTCTCCCCAGAGCCCGGCGGGAGAGGGACCCTGAGGATTGTGGCACCCTCAGGGCACTATAGTGCCAGGAAAACGAGTATGTTTTCCTGGCACTATAGTGGTCCTTTAAACCCTCCAGTGGGGTATGGAAAAGTATTAGGAGGAAAGGGTATTTGTGGCAATAAGATGATAACTCTCCCCAGATATGCTAAATCGATAACAAGATTAGCACTGGAGGATAGAAATTAGCCGTAATTATAATACCCTATAAAGAAAAATAAGAGAATACTGTATACTGCTATAGTAGGATAAATTGTAGGTGACCCAGGGTATAGGTGATGGTCGGTAGGTATATTTGTTAACCTAAAAGCCGTAATTCGTCATGAGACCGAGACGGTATCAGAGCGTCTCGGAATGTTATAGGCAGTTAGCGTGACCAAAAGACCCAGACCTCACCCTGCAGTTCAGTTAGTGCAGTATATATATAAAAGTTAATAGATATTGGGTACCGTGGAGTTTTACATATGTCTCATTGCCTACAGTACTATAGGTGATTTGGAGTAAGGGATCCCTAAGTAACAATCTCCAGGTAATCTAACAAGTAATAATAGTACATAAACCAATCCCCACTGACGACCTCTCAAGGGGAAGAAAATAGAGTGAGAGAGACCAGTGGTCCTAATATGAAATCATCCGCAGTAATGGAGAAATTGGCTCAACGCGCGTTTTGGCGATACCTTTTCGCCTTTGTCAAGAGCTAACTGCGGGCTACATTGCGCCTCTTTTTAAATCTACTAGGGGTACGCCCCTAGAGTATGACATAACACACCAATCGCCAATCATATTGTTAGAGGGGCGTGTCTTGTAAAGAGAGAGGCTATACGACGTTAATACAGAAAGTGTGTTAACTCCAA
>CAKOES020000001.1:245015-258833 GCA_933207985.1 Pelobates cultripes
TCTTAATGAATAAAATATAAAGATAAATAATCTGCAAAAAATACAGAGCCACAATAGTGTAGTAAACACTGGCACCAAAAAGGGCTTATCTATCTATTGCATTCACAAACTCAGATGGTATATAGGCAAAATGTTATATATGAAGATGGACCCACCTTTTCTTTTCTTTGACTTTCTGTCCAGGTACACATATGGGTGGGGGGGGGAGGGGGAAGGAGTGACAGAAAATATAGTGTACTCTTGTATATAAATCCAAATTATTAAGGTTACACTCAAAGAAAAGTGATAAATAAGTCCAGGTTAGGGTCAGGAACACTATAGGGTCAGTATTAAAACCACTATCTAGACCCACTGGGCCCCTCATACCTCCATAAATATAGCAAAATCTTACTGTATTCAAGCCTGAAGCTGTAGATCTGCATGCTGTTTGCCTCAGGCAAACAATGCACCCCCATAGGATTGGCTGAGACTGACAGGGGCAGAGCCAGCATGATTCAAACACAGCTCTGGCCAATCAGCATCTCCTCATAAAGATGAATTGAATCAATGAATCTCTATGAGGAAAGTTCAGTGTCTGCATGTAGAGGGAGGAGATACTGAATGTTTGGATGCATTTTAGGCAGCCATGACCCAGGAAGGATGGAATCACTGAATTGCAGTGCTGCACACAGTGTAGCACTACCCCAGGAAGCACCTCTAGTAGCCATCTGAGGAGTGGCCAGTGGAGTTATCACTAGGCTGTAATGTAAACACTGCATTTTCTCTGAAAAGACAGTGTTTACAGCAAAAAGCCTGAAAGGTAATGATTCTACTCACCAGAACAAATTCAATAAGCTGTAGTTGTTCTGGTGACTATAGTGTCCCTTTAATGTTGTGTACTCTGCTTAATTTGATTTTTATATCAGCCTTTGAACCTCGATCCTCTTTTTCCTACAGAGCCCCGCAATTATGAAATAGCCTCAGGGACACAGTCAAATCTTCATTCAGTCTAAAATCTATGGCAATATACCTCAGCACAGAATGCACCTGTCATGGTTGAATATATTTATTAACTGTTATGTATTCAATTTATATATATGTGTGTGTGTGTGTATATATATATATATATATATATATATAGTTTGTATATTGTATTTTTGTAATATTGTACCCTATTGTAACTATGCAATGCTTTGTGGACAAAGACCCATTACATACTTGAAAACGAGAGAAACCTCAATGTATCCATCCTGGTAAATATTTTATAAATAAATAAATAAGCTTAATTTTGATAAAATTCACCTTAAAGTGATTCCCAGACACAGCATCATGTATTGGACGAACACCATCCAGGCCTCTGCAGTTAACATTGGCACCTGCCTGAAGTAATAACTCCATTACTTCTGTGAATCCTTTACATGATGCTTCATGAATTGCTGTCCAGCCTAGAAATAAACAAGCAATTGAATTGAGAAAATAGTGTTTGCAATTGAAAATACAGTAAATTAAAGAAGGCGCTGACCTGCATTATCTTTTACATTTACATTTATTTCCGCATCAAGAAGTTCTCTAACACGCGAAACATCTCCTTTCTTTGATGCCTGATGCAGTTTTGTTTCTCCCACTGCATTCCTCTTGTGTATATTTTCTGTAGGTCCGCAAAAGACATTTTGTTTGGAAGATAGTGAAAAATAAAAAATAAATACATTTAAATATATGTTTCTACTGTATATAAGTAAAAAAAAAAAAACAATTGCAAGTATGGATGTCTACCCATACCAGTGGGTCAGAAATAATACATTAATTTACTAGTTACCATAGCTTTATATACTCTAAATATGAGTATCTTTTGAAAAATGTGCAGGTGAAGTTAGCAAAGAGTTTTAAGAAGTCCACTAGGCACCATTAACGCTTCTTCTCATTGAAGTGGCTATGGTACCTGGACATCCCTGGTGCCATTCCATGATTCAGTGTTAAAAACTTGATCACTTTAACATTGTAGCCCAGCCCCTTTCAGCTGTTGCTTATGCTCAACACTGAACTGTGGGGTAGTAGCAAGGAGCACTAGGGACTATAACTACTACTACAATGAATTATAGTGGTTGTGTTGCCTAGAGTGTTCCTTTAAGAGCCAAACTAACAATTAACATGTTTTACTTGTTTCTTATTTAGTGGAAATACTATCTCAATTCTATAATGGATTCTACCAATTCTCAACAATTGCATTTCATGTGCATGTGTCACCTGAAAGTTAATTTATATAAATCGATTTAAATAGATGCTACCAAGAGATTCATATCCTTTTAATCAAACCAAGCTATAGTAAGGTTTGCTGTAGTTACCACTAAAATATGTGACTGATTTTCTAAGTGGATGTGGCAGTATTTGAACTGCATATGAAGACATATTTTATTTGAACAAAAAACATTTGCTGAGAGAATATGATTTTAGCAGCCAAACAGAATCTGGGATTTCAATAACTTTCAGCTTTCCACTGTGCAGAGAAGAGAGACAAACGTGGCAACATAAGCAAATGAGGGTGGGACAATCTTTTATTAAACAAGAATGTCTCACCCTCTTAGAGAGCACAGTGGTACAACTTTCAGTCTTCAAGGCACTCAATTCTATTAAACATTCTTACAACCTCGCTGTTTGTCCAGGCAAAATTTTACTTTTGCTAGCAGTATTTTAAATGCCTGTGGTGCAATGCAATATGTTTTTCTGTGTTTATTTGTACCAATTATAAGGTAAGTCCTTTTTGTTTATTCTAAAAATAATAATATCATAGAGTGGACTACAGATTTCTCATTCACAGAAACCTGGGCTTACATTGTATATATTTTTTTTTTGTCAATCGACATTTTTATTAAGGCACAATGCATAATAACAGGAGTTGAACAGTGCAACATATATGCAGAGACATGAAGTGGTTGTACAAGAATCATAGTAGAGTGCTGAACCAAAGCTATGCGCACATGAAAGGAAAACAAAATATTTAAAAGAAAAAAAACTACGACAAGGGGACATAGTCTTAAACTAGAGCAGCAAAGGTTTAAAAATATCAGGAAGGATTACTTTACTGATAGGGTAGTAGATGCATGGAACAGACTTCCAGCTGAAGTGGTAGAGGTTAACATAGTGAGGGAGTTTAAGGCTATCCTAGATGTAAGAGACTAATGAAAGTATTTAGGAAATGGACAGACTAGATGGGCCGAATGGTTCTTATCTGCTGTCACATTCTATGTTTCTATTACACACGGTATATTAGAGCCTCATTTTAAATTAAAATAACAGTGCATGTAGAAATCACTAGTACTGTTACTTTTATGCAAGAGAATAAATGTAAGCATGCTTAATAACCATTAAACCACGCAAAGTGGATTACCTTATACTACCCCCAGGTGTTATGAGGTAATTCAGATACGAAACGATTATAAAGTAAATTAAAATCAAAGATATTTGCATCAAGCTGGGGTAGGATGCAGTAGGATGTCTGGCGAGCTGTTCAGCCTATGCCTGTTGCGAGCTGGATACAGTCCCCCAGATTCGTAGAGACCTTCAGGCCTAGTGCTCCATGTGCAGGTATTGGTCCTGTAGAGCTTGTTGGTGTCTGTGTGTGTGCACCCCATGCACGCCTCATATTTGTGCAGATGCCATGCTGATTTGGGTTTCTGCTTTCCAGAGGCATGGATGTTCGGCATCCGGCGCCTGATACATTTTGGTTGTGTCGTGGTAGTTTCCGGTCGGTAGTGAGTGCGTCGTGGAGAGCCCAGGGGGTCATGGATGACCCACGAGACATGCTTGTTCCACTTGTCTCTCAGCTTTCTCCAGTAGTATTAAAATATTTCATGAAGGCGATAAGTGATAGTGAGGGCGGGGCACATGTGGCGTCTGCCATTTTAGAAGTACCTCTGTTGGGACAGTTGGTGAGTGTGGCACTACCACAGGGTTTTACACGTCTGGGGAGCCTCCAGGGTGGGGACTGTGATCATCCCCATTGGTCCGAAGTCTCAGTTTGGTGGAGTCCTGGCTGGGCCCGGCTATTGGCCGCATCTACCTTCCACAGCGCCTGTTAGGCCTAACAAATGGCAGTAGGAATCTTTGGCCAAACAGCACCAAATTACAGCGGGAAGTGTTCCCAGTTGATTTGGCAGTACAAGAATAGGATTTTAGCCCTAGTTTGTGAGCCAAAAATGCCGGTAAGAGAAGGTAGAGTTTCGGTAGGAGCTCCTGTGAAACGTGACCTATTGCCATGACAGTCAGGCCCTGTTGCCCTACCTCGTATATAAATATATAAATTATTTTTTAAAAATGTTTAAAAATATAACAGGAACAGTTTAATTACTCAATAAAAGCCTAGTAAAACTTAAAAAAAGTATGCTACTTGTATTTACATTATTATTATTGCCATTTATATAGCGCCAACAGATTCTGTAGCGCTTTACAATATTATGAGAAGGGGGGGACAATTACAAGAAAACTTACAGGAACAATAGGTTGAAGAGGACCCTGTTCAAACAAGCTTACAGTCTATAGGAGGTGGGGTATAAGACACATTAGGACAGAAAATATCAATCAAATAAGGTGGGAGTGAAGCAGAGCTGGAGGAGACAGTAAAGCACTGCCCTATAGGAGAGAGCAAGAGACAGATATGTAAGGTAGAGGTTACTCTTGGAGGCCATAAGCTTTCCTGAATAGATGTGTTTTAAGGCACTTCTTAAATGTTTGAAGACTAGGGGAGAGTCTGATGGCGGTAGGCAGGCAGGCAATTGCATAGGAAAGGAGCCGCACACGAGAGGTCATGCAAGCTATTTTGCAATTCCTTGTTGAAATGTGGAGAATATAAACAATTAAATTGCATTTATTACAATGTATGTTATTGTAATCCTATTATTATTTTAAATTGTGTTTAATCCCTTAAGAACATAAGACACAGTACTGCATCATGCTTTGACGTGGAGTACAAACATATGCTGTAGCCAGTGCTCCTCCCTGGTCACATATATTGTGTGCATAGGGGTGTAGTGTTTGTAAAGGGGGCTGTCTTAAATTATAAAAAAAAATTAAAAAATTATTATATATATATATATATATATTTCCCCTTTCCTGTTGTTACCCTGCAGGGAGGGGGGGGTGGGGCATGTACACAAGCAGCTCAACCATATTTACAACACTTCACAAGCAATTCCCCCCAACACATATCCTCCCACAAAGAGATATACAGTCATGTGAAAAAAAAAAAGTACACCCTCTTTGAATTCTATGGTTTTACATACCAGGACATAACAATAATCTGTTCCTTGGCAGGTCTTATATTTAAGTAAATACAATCTCAGATGAACAAAAACACTGGACATATTGCATTGTGTCATGATTTATTCAATGCAAATAAAAGCCAGAATGGAAAAGCCATGAGTGAAAAGGTATTTACACCCTTACTGCTTCCATATGAATTAAGAGGCTAAATAGCAGACAGAAGCTGCTAATCAAATGCCCTTGCTTAATTGATCCCCAGTAAATGTGACCTCCTCTATAAAAGACAAAATTTTAGCAGTTTGCTGGTCTGGAGCATTTAGGTTTAACACAATGCCAAGGAGGAAATACATCAGCAATGACTTTAAAGAAGTAGTTGTCGCTGCCCATCAAACTGAGAAGGGTTATAAGACCTTTTTAAACTATAAAGTCCATCATTCTACAGTGAGAAAGATTATTCAAAAGTGGAAAACATTCAAGAGAGTTGCCAAACTTCCTAGGAGTGGACGTCCCAGTAAATTTTCCTCAAGGTCAACCAGTGCAATGCTCAGAGAAACATATCAGACTCTACAGGCCTCAGCTAGCATGTTAAAATGTTTGTGACAGTACAATTAGAAGAAACTGAACATGTATGGTTTGTTTGGAAGGGGTGCCTCTTCTCTATAAGTTGCATCTGAACAAACCACAAGACTTCTGGAACAATGTTCTTTGGACAGACGAGTCCAAAGTGGAGATGTTTGGCCATAATGAACAGTGCCACCTTTAGTGAAAACCAAACACAGAGTATCAGCACAAACACCTCATATTAACTGTCATGCATGGTGGTGGAGGGGTGATGATTTGGACTTGTTTTGTAGTCACAGGACCTGGGAACATTCCAGGACTCCTCTGTATACCAAAGTATTCTAAAGTCAAATGTGAAGCCATCTGTCTGACAGCTCAAGCTTGGACGAAATTGAGTCATGCAACAGGACAATGATCCCAGAACAGAATAGCAAAAAAATAAAGAATCAAGGTGTTGCAATGGCCTAGTAAAAGTCCAGACTTCAACCCGACAAATTCTGTGGCGGGACCTTATGGAAACTGTGCATAAACAAATGCCAGCAAACCTCAAGACCACTTTAGTGATTTGAGATAATCATGGTGGTAGGAGTATATATATTCCCTTTGCAGGCAGTATTTGTAGGTAGGGGGGACCTCCCTTCTTCTCCCTCTGCTTATGGCCCAGAGCACGCGCATGCGCTCTGAGCCAGCGAATCAGTCCAATCATAGGATTCTCTATGAAAAGCCTGTGATTGGACTGTGCAAGGCCCGTGTGGTGTAGGAAGTGGTGTGGAAGTCAACACCGCTTCGCCTGGTGCTGGATTCAGGAAAGTCAACTTCTCCATAGCGCCCATTAGGGAACTTTACATAATAAAGGTACCCTCCTCAAATAGGGGCTGGAGTAACCCTTTAACTTGTGTTAACATACTGTTGTCTTTTAAATTTATATTAGTATATTTAACAAAGGACCATATGTTTTCTCTATGCCTAATGCCAATTGTGAAGGACAAAGCTTGCAACAATGGCTGCTATACACAGAGTCAAGATGTAGGTGCCCAGTTGCAGGATAGAATAAATTTTACATTTACTTTTTTATTCGCACCTCACAGATACATAGTTCTTACATACAAAGGATACATAAACATAATATTAATATTTTTGGAACATTTCTCTTTAATATAAACAAATGCTTGCAATAAAGTAATATAAACAATACCTTTTTCCCTGGACAACTCTGGATCATTATCACCGAACGTCTTAGAAGACACTTGGGACTGTGATATGGTTTCTTCATTAATATTTAAAATGACAGGTGATACATCGCGATCGCTTAAATCTGCAACATCTTCAGGAGTAACTAGACATTCTGTATCATTTGACCTCTCAGAAGTTGAGCCAGTCTGAAAATTGTCTAAAAGGGTATGGTTTCTAACAGAATTTTTCTTTGTGTAAGAATGTTCACATTGAGCATCTTTACTACAACGGCACATTAAAGATGGATTTTTCTGAGCACATTTAGTTACATTGTCCATTGTGCAAATGAAATTATTTTGACTTTGGTCTTTGACATTTTCTGTCACACTTTTACTATTACTGTTAGATTCATCATTTCTGATGCATGCTGATTCCAACATGTACTCTGAAAAACAAATATCAGATGAGAAATTCGTATTCTCAAGTACAAATGAAAATTCATTAAAAAAATCTTCAGATGTAAAATAAATGTCCGTGAATTTAATTTCAGCTGTGTTTGATTTCTCTGCTGCATTAAGATGATGACAATTTGTGGGGACATCCTTTTGTTGCACTCTGAAAGTGTCTTTAGTAGGCCTTGGAGATGACTCTGCAGTGTTTAAAGCAACATCTTTACTGGTGTTTAAAGGATTTACATGAGAATTTGCGTATGCTTCATTCTGAGAACAACCTTTGATAGGACTAATTGAGGAATCTTTAGCCAGAGTAAAGGGACAACTCTTGGGTGTTGTGTTAACAGAGCATGCAGATATGTTTTCGGGATAGAAATGCTGTGGAATGATGGAAGAAAGCTTCAATGGAGTGCTGGAAGAAATATTGGTCAGAATGTTGGAAGATATTTTGAGTGGAATGCTGGAAGAAATATTGGTTAGAATGTTGGAAGATGTTTTGAGTGGAGTGCTTGTAGAACTCCTTGGCAGAACTGCGGAGGGACTATTGATCAGAGTGTTGCAAGAGTTATTGTGTGCCATGCTGAATGAACTATTGGGCAAACTGCAGAAAGAACTGTCTGGAGGAGTGTTGGACAGACTCTTGTGTATGGCACTGGAAAAATCCTTTGATAAATTGGCCTGAGAAACACAATGCAGAATATTAGAGGATTTTTTATGAGGACTAATAGAATAAACCTTGCGTAAACTGTTGGAAACAGTGTTTATTGGGCTAATTGGATAGCTATTAACATTACGGTGTGTGGAAGGGTTATTTAAAAGAATTTTGGAAGCACACTTATCAAGAGAGACAGAAGAATTCTTGTACGGACTGATGGAGTAATTTTTAAAAGGCCTAGAACAGGAATGATTTTCACAAGAAAGGTTTTGAGCAATGCCAGATGAATCTTTATTACAAAGGTCATGCAAATTGGTTACAGAATTATAATCTGAAGTGTTGGAAGAATCCTTGTTCAGAACACTGCAGGGCTCATTAGGAGCAGTGCTGGAAAACATTTGGTTTGGACTGGTAGAATTCTTAGGCTGATACTTTGGAGAAACTTGATTACTACTAAAGGAAGCATCTTGCATATGTACAAAGTTCCCATTAGGAGCACTATCTAATGACAGATGACACATAGATGAGTCAACAGATGATTCTAAGTAAACAGTAATAGCGTGTTCTGCACAATTGGAAATAATCAATTCATCACATTCCATACTAGAAGTATCATGTGTTTTGTATTTGGTAGATGCCATCACTTCTTGTGGTTGAGATGTTGTTTGTTGCATTTCTGTTTCATATTTCTTAAAGATTTCTAAACCTTTGTTCTCAAGAGGATCATCCAATGTCTTTTGGGGACCACTAAGTGTCAGGTTTTCTATACTCTTATGGATATGGCTCGTTTTCCTTTTTCCACAATAGTGTTTGCTTTTTTTTTCATGCTCAATGAATGTATAGTCATTTTGTACAGCAGGTTCCTTTCCTTTATGTAAATTAGTCTCATTTTCATCTGTTTCATTGTCTTTGTATTCAGCGGCTACAATATTTCCTGGATTATTATTTGTAGTTTCCTTGTGCAAAGCTGTTGCAGACCTTTTGGCTGAAAGATTGCATATTAGCACATTAACGTTTTTTATATATATATATATATATATAAAATCTTTTTCAAAAATATACAGCAATCAATATCCCAAATTACATTATATTTCCTGGTATAGCAATACTGAAGACAGATGTTTTTGTAAGATGATTAATGGTTGGTAGAAATTTAAATAAATGAGGTAGCACAAAGGCCTGCTGTGCAGGATTCCTTGCGGGTATTTCTGCCATGCAGAAAATAGCCAATATCCACAGCTTTGTGGAAAACTCCTGTAAGGTGGCATGATATGAGGTTAGCACAACTACTCTACTTTGGAAAGTTTTGACACTTTTCTTGCAGGGTCGGGTGCCAGTCTGGGAGTGCCTAATGAAGCAGAAATTCATACATCATCATTATCCTACCAACTCATACCAGGTTTAGATAGTATTCATTGGTTGAGGCCGAGGGCCATCAGCTAAAAGACTAAGCATCTCAGACCAGAATGATCATAGACTCTCAATACAGAAAGATAAGTGTCATACCATTTACAAATAGTTTGTCAGATTACCAGCGGATGACACCCAGAGTCTACGCCAGTAGCTCCCCTTTTACAAAACTGAGTGAGAAAAATATGAGGCTAATACACTATTCCTGATTGAAACCTCAGTAAAGAAAGGAAGTTCAGTGGCAGAGCTAATTCGTGCCAGACTGAAGACTTTGGAATTAAACCGTTGTTTTTTATTTGTGGTTTAATCCCTTGGTAAGCAAGCACCCAGAGGCTCCTCTCACCATAACAACTTCATTAAGATTACATTTGTATGGTCCTCGGAGTGTCCTTTTAACTAATTTTGGCTTTTAAGATTCCCGAAATGCGATATCTTTGATATGAAATGGATAAGTCTAGCCATCAACATAGAGTTCAGTTTAATATGAATGACAAATTCTGCAACAACAAAGCCACCCTGGTAGTAGTTAACAGCGTAAAAATAAGAAAAGAAAAAAAAAAACGTACCGAAACACGTTCTCTTCACAAATGTTTTTAGTGCAAATTAATTATTTTTTTTATTTATAAAATACCTACAATTAAACAAAGACAGAAGATTTAGAAACTTCTCGTCTACGGTTTCATCAAAGGCTGTCTTGCCATTCTCTGTAACTAAATGAGGGTTTGCACCAAACTTCAGAAGAAGCTTTGCCACCTTAAAGAGAAAAAAAGATTGTGAAAGATCATTTATTAAAGCCCAAAATGGAAAAATGTTTAAAGTTGCAGCTATTAAACTTGTAAACCTACCATGACCCTTACTTCACATATTACTTTTAAATAATAAAAATTATATGAATAGTTAAAAAAAGCTGTGATGTTGCCTCCATTATTGCCTTTCATACAGTTGCAAAGTATGTCACTGTCAGGAATCTGAAGAATAAAATATGGGCAGGATGGTTTTGCAGAACTAAAGGTGTGAAAAGCAGTTTCTCTCTAAGACTTATTCCATCTCATTCAAGATGGATGAGGTAGATTGGTGCAACTCTGGAAGTGAACACGTGAAAGCATAAATTTAAGGAGAGTCTCTGGAAGTTAAAATTAGTAGGGATGCACCGAAATGAAAATTCTGGGCCGAAATCGAAACTTTAGGATGCCCTTGGCCAAAAACCGAAACCGAAAATGACTTTTTCCCCCTAAATTATTTTTAAAAAGTTTTTTTTCTATAATTCAGTTTTGTATATTGGTTTTATAATCTATCTAAACCTATACTATATTATTTCCAGCAGTACATAGACTCTGCCTACCTTATCTGATAGGAGGTGATGACATGAGTAGCTGATACATTTGTATTTAAACTAGAGAGCAATTATTAACTTTCATTTATTGTGACGTGCTCTGTATATTTTCATTTCCACTGAATCCCATATATGTTATTGATTTATTTCAATTAGTGTTTTACATTTTTATCGTTTAACCCCTGGTGGTGGTTATTTTGTACAAGTGACACAGTGGTTATGGTAGCCATATCCAATCTTTACATTTAACTTTAGAAGGATATTCTACCATTTTGTTTGGTGCTTATCCATCATTAAGTTTTAATATCTTTAAGCAAGACTTTATCAATTTGTATTAGCCTTTCTCGCATTGCTAAGCTGGTTGTTACTGGCATTAGTTAAATTGACCACACTGTGGAAAATTAGTCCATTTCATTGGCTTACATATTAAAACAATTTTTTTTACTATTTCTATCTAAATAGGTGTACTTTGGAGGATGACCACAGATTATCACGTTACTTTATTCCACTTACTCAGTTGACAACCCTCCCATTCCCTTACCTCTAAGTGACCTGCCTTTACAGCATCATATATCGGAGTTATATGTCCCAGACCTTTCGCATTGACATTGGCTTGAGCCTCCAGCAGGCACTTGGCTACATCAAAATGGCCAAAAATACAAGCTTCGTGTAGTGGGGTCCAACCTAAGAAAACCAATATGTAATATTGTAATTTAAAATAAAGAAATTGAATTTTTTCAGCTATATAGTGATTATCTCTTAGTGAGTCAAAACCAAAGCAAGTAGTTCGTGTTTGCAATAGACAACAGCATTTGTTAAATAACAATCTGCGTAACACATTTTTGAATATTAAGCATGTATGTTTTGGTCTGTACATTTAATAAATTGATTGTACTATGAAGCATGGTGTAGAGAAAATAAACAGAAGACGTTTAAAACAGGCACACGTTAAATATATCAAATCATTGTTGCTTCATGATATTGAAAATCTAATAAATAGTATTGTTATCATGCAACAGTTTCTTTTAAAATCTAATTATGTATGGTAGGCAATATTCGTATAAATAAAACGAGACCACACAATAACCACACACAACGTTTAATTATTTTTCAATGGGATTGGCCGTGGTGTTTATTCAAAGCTAAAAGGGCATACAACCATAACTTTGTAACATATCGTTCACCAACTTTCAAAACTTTTAACTTTTAACCACCAAATAGCCTGTCAGTCATAACTAACCTAAATAGAAAAAGTAACTATAAAATGGATAAATTCCAAAGAATGGATATTTGGAAATCCTTATATAGTTGAAATTAGAGAAAGGATATGGCAACTATAACCACTGTATCACTAGTAAAAGTACTAACCACCACCAGGGGTTAAAAGATATGAATAAGTGCAGGGTGCTTATTGAAATAAATCAATAATCAATACTGGACTCAGTGGAAATAGTAAATCTTAAATAAATGAAAAAATAATGATGAATATTCCTTTAAATAATCTTTAAATGTACCAGCTAGCCAGATCTAAACCTCCTATAAACAAAGGTAGGTAGAATCCACTGGCTGTTCAAGGGTTAATTTAGTAGAGATCCTATAATATAGAATCAATACACCATGTGCCAGAGTAATAAGTGATATACATAAAATAATGGTAAAAAATTTATAATATAGTTGAAATCCCCAAGGGATCGAAAATAAGTCTAATATATGTGAAGCAGACAAATTGCTATTACAAAATGTATTGTCTATACAACACACAACATTATAAAAGGCTGTAAGTTAAAAATAAAAGCAGTCCCACATGAGAGAGATAAAATATACCGGGTCAAACAGACTGAGGGTCCAGAGATGTGAGTTACGCTCTCTTGCCGGCCGGACAGAGGTAAAGGTGGACTTCCTCGTGCTATGCTGACACTGTGTATTCGCCGCTATTTTTTAATAATAATAATTTTGCCAAAATAATTTTACCATTATTTTATGTATATCCCTTATTACTCTGGCACATGGTGTATTGATTCTATATTATAGGATCTCTACTAAATTAACCCTTGAACAGCCAGTGGCTTCTACCTACCTTTGTTAATAGGAGGTTTAGATCTGGCTAGCTGGTACATTTAAAGATTATTTAAAGGAATATTCATCATTATTTTTGGCAGCATTTTACACCTACAATTTTTAATTGAAAGTTTAGGCCCACCCCACCCACTTATAGGTATAAAAATAAGATATCCCCCCAGTAATAACCAACACACCATATAATGCAGACAATTTTTAATATAGAAAAGGGAGGGGAATATATACTGCCCCTAACTTTATGTTAAAAGGAATTTCAGGTGAGTAAAAAAAATGTAGTTTTTCCATACACACATAAAGCAAAAAATGGAGATGTGAATTTTAATTGAGATCTTCTTTTTTTAAATTCTCTTCTGATCTTGCAACATTAAGTCAGTCATCCAGGAAGGGCACAGTATGAATTAATTTTTCTCTTAAAACTGCTGTTAGAAACACTAGAACATTTGTAAAGATTCTTAGAAGTGAGGTTGAAAGGTCTCTTAGAATTGATAGTGCAGACTTTTCTAGGTTTTACTAATGGCAAACCTTAAATATGTAGGGCTGTTAGTTAATATTAGAATATGAAGATATGCATCTTTTAGAACCAGAGATGCTAGGAAATCTCTTTTTTGACAAGTTGTCTTGCTGACACAGTGGTCTCCATTAGGAATTTCTTTTTTGTTATGAATTTGTTCACTTTTTCAAATCTAAGATTAGTAGCAGAGAGCCGACTTTAAGCATAATTTCAAAGGATCTCTCTTAACTAGATCTTCAGCTCCTTTAATGAAAACAAATTATAAAATGATTTGTAAAATATGCTTTCTTTTCAGGATTTTTTCATTCCTGATAGTTGCTTCACACTTATGATCTCACTGAAGTAGGCGGGGCAGGAAATTAATGCATCTCAACAGTGAAAGTTCAGCGTCTCCATGCAGAGCTGTGCA
>CAKOES020000001.1:265467-302869 GCA_933207985.1 Pelobates cultripes
GACCTACTGTCCTCCCCCCCCCGGCCCCCACCCATGGGCGGCGGGTGGGGGCCCTAAGTCAATTACCCCCCCAAGGTGACTAGGGGTCCCCAAGCCCCTAGTCACCCACCCCCCACCCAAAAAAAAAACAAGTCCCTACCTACCCCCCTCACCCTAAAAAATAGTGAGGGGGGGGATAAAATAACTAACCTGTAAAATAAAATTAAACTTACCATTCGACGTCTTCTTTTTTCTCAAATCTTCTTTTTTCAGCCCCAAAAAAGGCCAAATAAAAAAACCATCATAACCGTCGCCCCCCATTCTCATTATGGCCCCCACCCGCCGCCCAGGGGTGGGGGCCGGGGGGGGGCAGTAGGTCCCCCCCCTCATTCTCACTATGGCCCCCACCCGCCGCCCAGGGGTGGGGGCCGGGGGGGGCAGTAGGTCATTTGGTCTCCCCCCTTATTTTTTTAGGGCCCCCACCCGTCGTTTAGGGGTGGGGGCCAATAGTTTTTTTTTTACCAGACATGCCCCTACTCGCAGTATAGCGAGTAGGGGCATATTACTTACTAATACTAAGTAATTTTTACTAGGTATTAGTAAAGTTGGCTGAAAGACCAATTTAGGTCTTTCAGCCTTTTAGTAGATAACTCCCTAATATGTGGGAATTAGGGAGTTATCTACTAAGCGGCTGCAAGATGCAGCCACAGCAAGAATAGGATCAGAGTTTCATTCATTCGAATGAAATTCCGATCCGAATAAAGTGCCGAATTGCGTTCTAAAAGAAACGAACAGACTGTTGTCATTCAGTTAGAACGCAATTCGGCAGTTTTGTGTAAAATGACAGGAAGCATTGTGGGAACACTGAGGAAAGCTAAGGATCATGGGAAAATTGCTCTGACCAGCGGAAATGAAGCACACTTTGCTCCTCCGCTGGTCAGAGCTGGTCAAGCGGAGGAATCCTCCATAAGGCAAAGAGTCCCTACTTTGTCTTATGATTTTAAAGAAGATCCTGAGAGAGGGGGAGAAGAGGAAGAGATTGAGGAAAGGTAAGTTCGGCATGACAGTGCCGCTTTAATGATTGATGTATGTTCTTAATTTCCCTTTGCTGGATTCTACTGTGTCCCGTGGATGAGCCCATTTTAGGGTCTAGTGGTGCATTGTAGTCTCCTCCAATTATTGGCGTGCCCTCCGTAAAGTCCGCTAATTTCTTTAGTGTGCATTTGAAGAACCGAGCCTGATTGCGATTTGGTGCGTATATCGTGGCTATTGTGTATCTGAGGTCCGATATCTCCCCCTTGATGAAGGCATATCTGCCTCTCTCGTCTATCTCTTTATCCAGTTCCCTGAATTGTACTCTGGCGGCTATCATAATTGCAACCCCTGCTTTCTTAGCTGCGGGGTGATTGCTGAAATAGTTGGTGGGGTAGTGCCTGTTGCGCAGCGGCGGAGCCAATCCCTTCTGGAAGGGAGTTTCTTGTAGAAGAGCGATAGCTGCTCTGTCCCTCTGCAGTTCCCTGAGGAGGTGGGTTCTGCATTCGGCTAGGTTCAGGCCCCGGCAATTTTGCGTGATGATTTTAATCGAGTCCAGGCGGTATGCCATCTTGATGTGGTTTGCCTTCTCCTGGGTTATCCTCGTGACCGCCCAACCGCATCCCCACTCTCTGTGAAGGTGGGAGGCGGTCAGAGAAGCCCGACGTCCCAGGTAGGGTTATTTCCCCCCTGGTCGCTTGCTGGATTGCTCCGAGTAGGCTTAGCGGTCCCACGAAACCGGGAAGCGGGGTCATGAGGGAGGGAGAAGAGTCTGGAGGTGCAGGAAGAGGGGAGGGAGGGATGCAAATTGAGTAGTGTTTATGTAGGTATGCGGGTGTCCGCTGTCTCGAGGTGGGAGGACTGTCTCTAAGAGTTCGAGAGGTATAATAAAACTCTGAACTGTGTAGGTAGGTGTATCCGAGTGAGGTTGCCGAGTCCGTCCACTGTAATACAACTGATATGTAACCATCACTAAGATTATTGATTATGTACATATTATTGTCAGTACTAGGCCATGGGATCGTGTCCTCCGCTGCTGCCGGTATCTGACAGAGGCATTCATCCCTCTTATTTAACTTCTGCATCTAAGTCATGGAGGGATATCCTGTATGAGCTTACAATTGATAGGTCCCACCCCCGCCCTGTTTAGTACTCTCCCTTTTTTTTCCCCCTCTTCCTCCCCCCGTTCCTTGGCATTTAAGGGCGGTGTCTGCAGCCGTCTGCACTCTTTGTTCCAGGTTTGAGATGTGGGTCTCCTGTGCTTTAACATCGGCCTTCAGGCTTGCTACCTCCGTTTTGATTGCCTCGTGCAGCGTGGAGGATAGGTAGTTCAGGTCATCTTTAGTGACCATAGACATTGCCATGCGCTTGAGTTCAGCTCCAATGTCTGCCAGTGTGGTGCTTTTGGCGCTGGAGCATCTGGAGGCTGGCGACATTGGCGCCATTTTGGATGTCGGGGACCCACGATTAGGCCCAGAAAGAGCAGGAAAGCCAAGTAAAAAATACTTAAATACATAAAAGTCAAATAAAATAAAACAAATACTCTGTACACTAGAAAAGCCCTATGCGTTTCGTTCAAATGAGAACTTCCTCAGGGGCATCTAACAGGAGTCTATCCCTATGCAGGCTTTTCTAGTGAACAGAGTATTTGTTTTATTTTATTTTACTTTTATGTATTTAAGTATTTTCTTACTTGGCTTTCCTGCTCTTTCGGATCTTGTGATCAGGATGTATTTCCAGCTGAGTTTGATGTGCCTGTTTGATACTTCTGTTCTGTAAGTGTATCTTGTAATGAATTGTGTCATTTTATTAAGATACTCTGCACTATTATTTCTTTTTCTTCTTCCTATGCACGCTATTGATGTTCCACAAATCTAGAAGTTAACACATCGTTATTTATGATATGCCTTCAATCAAATTGGATTTGTGAGTGTGATTATTTATATTTATAACTCACATTGTTCATCCCTAATATATACATGCTGATGAGTTGCATTAACAACGAAACAGCTGTCCATGAGTGGTTCACTGGTTTTGCATCTTTTCCTAAGTTGTGTTCCAAGCTGTTGTATACAGCAAACACAGACTAAAAGGAATCCATGTTTAAAATGAAATGAGGCAAAAATGTGATTCTTTGTTAAGCTAATTTGCATATGCCCACCCAGAATCCTTTGCGGTAGTAACATCACTGCAGATTTGTGATTTCTGTGGAAAAGGCAAGTCTTATGGCTTGCCTGGTGTGCAGATTTTTGTTCAACATTGTATTTCTGTATGGATACTATACCTATCAGGCTCTTCTATTAATAGGTCTATGTATACAACTATTTGTGGTTTTGGTTTAAATCAAATGTTATCCCTTTTTGAATATTATTAAGAGGATTGAGATGCGTTCTAGTGTGGAATGTGGACCATCCAGGGTTCAATTATATGATACAGGGGATGAACTGCAGCATTGTAGTACATATGTTCCACTTTGAAATACGCTCACAAGTTACTTGGCAGCTTCCGGTCAGAGGAAATGGATTTGCGTTCCACAACGGAATGCGCGTAGTAAAGATCGCCCAAGAGCACCTGTAAAAGACTGTGAACGCTGAATACATTAAAAAACAACTAAAAAGAGGGTCTACTCCTTGAAAAAAAAAGAAAAGTTGAATTTCTTTGGGTAGTGTCTCAATAAACAGCATTTATAATGTGGTTGTAACTATTTAGCTGGAAATTATTTTTTGTTATTGTCAGAAAGTAAATACTTGCACAAGCATAAATATTTAATTTATATTACCGTCAGATATTAGAGATCGGATAATCATACCTGTGCATTTATATCATCACTTTTCCTCTCTTGGTTTTCATGATCTAATTTGGAGAGAGGCTGCATTTCTGGTGACAGTGTGGCTACAAAGAAAAAAAGTTTCTCATTATTATATATTTTTTCATACCAACTGCAAACTATTGGTAAAAATAAGTGACTAAAATAGAACAGTGAAACCCTATTATAACTGGACCCATAAAGATACACATCTAACAGTAGTACAGCACCAATACTATCTGTGATCAAAAATTTCAAGATACTTACAACCTACACAAGCATATCCCCTGTCATAATGGACAAGATGTACTAGTTGTAACAAGGTGAATGCATGTTGAGAGCTTTCCAATGATTACAACAAACCTTTGATGTCAATGCTTTAGAGCTCTCACTCATGATTCCAAAATGTGGGATCTCTTTTGTGTTTAGACACATGGCTCTAATTATTCTCATATATGACTTCCCTCCTGTCACGATACCTGCCCCTTGCAATCACGGACACGACGAACTTCCGGTTTACGGAGACAGTCGCATGTCGGAGTAGCTCCGTTACCGCCACGGCCACAAAGCGACTAAATTAAGCCGATTGCTGTTCCTGGACTACTGTACCTCAGCATTAGGTATGGAGGATCTCGCCCATAGCAGCATGGCGCCTCCAAAAGCCCAGCGCGCCCCGGATTTCTAATGGCAAGGGAAGAAAGAAAGGCTGAGACCTGAACAAGATGGCAGCAGCACCCCCTCTCCAGCACAAGTGTCGGAAGCTGGATCCGACACAGTGCAGGCACCTACAGAGGAACTGTCCATCTCAGAAACGAAGTTGGCAGCTATGCTGCAGGGGCTGCGTTCATCCATGAGGGCAGACCTCCAGACTGATGTGGAAACTATATGGAAGGAGGTACGTAATATTGGTGCACGCATGGGTGCCCTTGAGGAACGCACTGATTAAATATGCCTGGCCAACAACGAGGTAGTGGACAAGATCCACAAAATGGAAGCTGACCATAAGCGCCTTGTGGAGAAGCTGGCAGACTTGGAGGATCGATCTCGGCGCAATAACATCCGCGGCCGCAGAGTGCCGGAGTCGGTGACTACGGAGGAACTGCCTACTTCAAGGGGCTATTTCAAGCCCTAGCACCAGATCTGGGACAAGATGATTTGCGCATTGACAGAGCCCATTGTGTGCCCAAGCCCAAAAACCTGGCACAAGACATCCAAAGGGACATTGTCACCAGGCTGCATTATTATAGCTCCAAAAGAAGCTGTGCGAAGAAAGACGGCGACGATACCAGCTACATAAAACAAGGTGTCCCTTTTTGCTGACATAATAGCTGACAGGTAGCTGTTATGCCTAGGCACGCCACATCTCTCCCCTAATGCCTATACACCTCTCAAGCCTGGAAATTCGGTGTGTTGGACACCCGGGCCACCTAAGACCTCTCCCACCCCGTCCACATTCCTCTTTAACCCCTGCAATTTGTTTGCCTTTCACTAGCTAACGATGAGATGTCTTCCTTGGATAGATGTACACCCATGTTCTGAGTGGTTGATGTTGACTGGCCGGTCTCTGCATGATGTTGAAATGCTCTTTGTTCTGTATATACTTTTGTTATGATTTCGTTTTTATGTTGTACTGTTTTGATGTAATTCATTCATGCGATGCTCTATACTAACTGTGACTATGGGAATAGGGGTTATTGGGGTACAACCACCCCACCAAATCAGGAAGTATGGAGCCGGGAAGGGTTTAGATGCTTGTGTACGACACAAGATCTCCCAGGCCTTAGCAGATGGCTCTCTCCAACTGCCTTAATGTCCTATCCCTAAATGCCCATGGTCTCAACACACCGCAGAAACGCAGGCTTGCTTTCCAGCAGTTACACGTGTCAAAAAGCATCCATTGCTTGTATACAGGAGACTCACTTCTCCAGCGCAAACCCCCCAAAATTCTCTTCCTCCCTGGCATACCACACTCTAGCTCCCAATAAGACTAGGAGTGTGAGCACCTTATTCCACTATGACAGGGCTTTTCAATGTGACAGGGAGTATAAGAGTGTAGACGGTAGTCTTCTCATTTTGGCCAGACTACTCAATGACATCCCGGTGACTATAGCCAACTTGTATGCACCCAATACTAACCAATATGATTTTCTTAGGAAGGTTAGGAATAAATTAGACAAAATTAAACAGGGACAGACAACATATTTTTGGGACTTCAATTGTGTGTTAGATCGGGCAAGGTAGGGTCGCACACACACTCCGCTAGCCACAAAACTGACGGCTCTGTTGCAGACCCATGGCTTACATGATACCTGGAGATCTTTATATCCTGCCACCGGGGACTACACATTCTATTCAGGGGTTCACAACCAGTACTCGCGCATAGACATATGTCTTACGGATATTAAAACGCTTGAAACAATGAAGGAGGTCAAGATCTCCCTATTAACCTGGTCTGACAATGCACCGCTTCTTTCCAGTTTCACCTCACTCCACCCAGCTAGGGGACAAGGTGTGAATCGTTTAAATGAATTGCTCCTCGGCCTTAAAAACACAGGCGGCAGAGCTGAGGAGAACTATTGTAGACTTTTTTGTGGACAATCTCTATGCTGACGTAGATATACCCACAACCTGGCTTGCCCATAAGACAGTTGTCCGGGGGTTACTGATTAAAATGGGGGCCCAACTTACACGGAGGGTGTCTGCTAAAAGTGAAAAGCTCCTTAAGGAGTTGGGCAAGGCAGAAGAACAGCATAAGGTGTCTCATACGGACATCAACCGAACGATCTTACGCAGCAAACTTAGGACTGAGATAGAGACTCACCAGCTACAGCAGGTAGAAAGGGCACTCCGTAAAATGAGATATGAATATTAGAGACAAGGAAATAAGGCAAGGAAACTTCTAGCTATGCAACTTATGAGTAAGGCCACCCGAGCGAGAATAACGAGCCTGCTTACTGAGGCTGGAGTCAAACTGACAAATCCTAAAATGATCGTAAATGAATTTGCTGCTTTCTGCGAGTGGCTCTACAATCTCTCCTCAAATTATCGCCCGATATCTCTTCTGAACGCGGACACAAAACTGTTCGCCAAGGTGATCCCCTGTAGGTTGGGACCCCTACTGCCTGAGATTATTTCACCTGAACAGGCCTGGTTTGACCCGGGTCGACAGGTGGAGGACAATACCCGACCAACACTGGACTTACTTGAACTTATGACGACTAACAAACTGTCAAGCCTTACTCTGGCACGTTCACTGGGGGTATGTCGGATGTACTACACAAATTTAACTTCCCAAGGAAATTTTCGATGGGCATTCTCTCCCTATACTCTGCACCCTCCGCCAAAGTGATAAGTTCGAGTTACTTATTCCAACATATAGCACTAACTAATGGCACTCGCCAGGGCTGTCCACTATCGCCCATTATATTCATACTGGAGCTAGAACCCCAGATCCATAAAGATCAAGCAACAAAAATTAGCTCTCTTTGCAGACGATGTCCTCATATTTCTCACAAAACCACAAGACTCCCTCCCACCCCTACTAAACCTTTTAGGCGGATACGGACGTGCATCTTATTTTAAGAACAATGCAGCAAAGACGCAGGTGCTCCCTGTAAATATCGCCCGACCACAATCGGCAGAATTGCAGGCACTATATCCCTTTGAATGGAGGAGGGACTCCTTAGCTTATCTTGGGACGCAACTGTCCACCTCGAAACACAATATACGGACACATAACCACTGTAAGCTATTGAAGAATGTGTCGGGGCTGCTGGAGAGCTGAAGGGGATAAGAATTCCTCATGGTTGGGTCGCATAAATTCCACAAAAATGATTGTCTTACCACAAATACTGTTTCTTTTCCAAGCGTTACCAATCGAAATTTCCAAATCTCTTTTATCAAAATTTCAATCCTTAATCAACACACACATATGGAAGCGGAAACCTCCAAGGGTGTCGCTGGCTAGCATTTCCTTGGGATGGGGAGGGAGGAGTGGGGGTACAGTGTATTGCCAAATATTATGTGGCCACCACATTAGCACAAACTGCAAGGCTGTTGGCAACAAAGCAGGCTCCTCGGTGGCATGCCTTTGAGCAAGCGATTAGCGCATCCCACTTTAACATTGGACCTACTATGGGTCCCAACACAGAGGCACCCACGGCATTTAAGGTTACTTTCTACAACTAAACTATCCTTATTAATGTGGTGCAAATGGGCCCCGGGTATGGAGACCACTGAGTGCGTATGCTACGCTACGCAGTTTGTCATACCGGACACAGGACCTCCCACTGAATGACTGGATGCAACGGAGTATCACGAAAGTGACACAATTGCTGGGAGAGGGAGAAATCCATCAGTTCCCCGATTTACAACAGACCTATGCTCTGCCCAGCAGAGAACTTTTCACATATATGGGTATCAAACATATTATAGAGAAGGAAGGATAAATTGAACTCACAAGACTCCCAAGAACTGGATACAGAATACACTGACTCATTTTCTGGCACTGTCCAGCTCTTACCAATTATTGGCAACAGATACAAAATCTAGTTGAGATCAGCACGAGCAGGTCTCTACCCCTCACGCCGGAGTCTTTCCTATTACACATGTTACCCAAAATGTTTCCCAAACTGCCGCGGCTTTGGCTATACACATAACGCTGGCGGCAAAAACCTTGCTGGCTGGGCTGTGGAAATCCACAAAACGACCAGAATTGACAATAATCATTGACAAAATAAATCATACTAGGTCATACAAAGAAATGTCACACACGTTAGCGGGCACCACAGAGACTTACGATCTTATATGGTCCAGATGGCACAGTTTGCTATGAACTGATATCTCTCCCTCTCTCCTATCAACCCCCCCAAATTAATGGAAATTATTTTTTTTAAATGGTGATTGACCAAGATGGATGCCAGCTGCTTGGCACTTTATTTAAAGTCAGAGCTGTATCTAGAGTTGGTCTGGTAAGCTCTGCATTCTGCATTACTTATCTAGGGTGAGAGCATGTTCCATATTGGGTGTTGATAAGCGTCACATCATGTTTTTGTTTACTTTATTCTTTTCTGTTTAGTTTATTAATTTATGTAATTTTGATCTCATTTAACTTATCTTTGTATGTGCAAATAAAACCAAGGTTGCTTTAAATCCCGAGGCTCGGCATTAGGGTGTTATAGAGCTGGCACTAGGAAATGCACTGACAACTGAAAGTGTCATATCTCGAACCACAAGTAGCGAGGGCCCAATATTGTTACAATTAACAATTAAGACATGTTTATGTTATGTGACTTTGTAACTTTTTTCTTGTGTATCAATGTGATGTTATGTTTTTGCAGTTCTGTACTTCCGTGACCTTGCAATAAAAATGAATAAAAATGAATAAAAAAAAATAAAAAAATAAAAAAATTGGGACAGACAAAACCCTCCAAATAATAATAAATACATTATCAATAAGTAAAATGAAATAATTAGGATATTTACTTACATAGCAGCTGATTTTCAAAACTGTGCATGTCTGCTGCAGTATGTTTGCCATCTCGGTTTTGAAACAATCTTTAAATTAAGTTAAACATACTTAGTTAAACTGTAAATTGTAAATAAAGTTACACATGCTCTTAGCTGTTCCTATCTGAAATACTACAGCTTTGTATTTATGGTGGGTATTTACTATACTTAGGCATTCGTTTTAGGATGAACACGTTTTCGTCCGAATTTTACTATTCGCCCAAAAGACAAATGAACAAATACAAATTACATGAATGAAACAAAGGCCAAATTGCTTGATGGACAACATTTAATCCTGCAATTCGTTCTTTCATTCGTTTCAGTTTATTATAAGGAAGGAGCTTGCGGCTTCCCCATGCAATATAAAAAAATAGAAGCGAGGAGCTTAGCTCCCTATATTCTTTAATACTTCTCCTCACCTTATGGGGTTCAATATGATCCCCATATTAGTATAAGCGAGGTTAAAACCTCTCTTCTGCCACAACCTGCCAGGCTGTGAGTAGAGGCATGTCTACTAAACAGCAAGACTGAAAAGACAGAAAAGACCAGCGAATGGGCAGCTATTGCTGCCTATTTGTTAATCCAGTAAAGGGGAGCCTGGCATAGGTCCCCCACCCCTCAGCCTTATAAAGCTTTTTGTCCCTGTCACTATTATTAGATATAATTAATATGTAGGGTATTTTTTTTGGGGGGAAAGGTAACTAGGTGCTTGGGGATCCTTGTCAAGAGGGGGGTAATTTTTATTATCAGCCCCCACGCTGCTTCCAATAGGTGGGGGATGATAGGTCCACCCCCTCTTTATTTAGAGCTAAACGTGCCCGCCAATGGGTGGGAGCTAGGGGGGACAATAGGTCCACACCCCCACTTTATTATTTAGGCAATAGGTGCACTACCCATTATTAATTAGGGCCCCCCACTTGCCGCCCAGGGTGGAGGCTGGGGCACACGGAAATTTCAGGCGAGCCCAAGTCTAGTACCATGTTACCATATTTCCTCCAAAAATATCAATTATTCCACACAAATAAATCACTTTCTTGGACTCCTATAAAGCATTCCCTATAAAACTGCCTCATGTGCTTTAAATGTTTTGAATTTCTCTCCTCCACCTTATTTATACTACTTGGTCTTCTGCAAACATGAGAAATCCAACTGCTTCCTCTCCACCATTACTGTACCTTAACTCAAACCTTTCTCTTGTTTTTACGTGGAACCTATAGATGGAACACTGGAAAGGTTCACTGTACCAATATAATTTACATGTAAGGCTTTATTTGTGATGTGCACACAGCCACAGCCATCTTCACTGAGAGTTGGGGTGTGAATTGATGCTGCCAGCCTACAACTACAGGATCAACTGTGAGGAAAGCGTCAGTGTAAAAGTAGCACGTCCTACAAATGTACACGTTCATTTTACACTACTCAAAGTACATTTTTATTTTAACTAATATAAGTAAGTTCTAAGCAAATGTAAAAACAGGTATTTAATGTCACTATAATGTTTATTTTGTAAATTAAAAAGGGAATTCTAAAGGTTTGAGATGCTTATTTGTTGACTGCTACAATATTGTTTTATGTGCATGTAATTTCTCCAGCTCATTACATTACTTTTATGCATAATATGTTACCTTTTTAGTTGTAACTGATCATCCTCTTCGTCACTTCCAAAAATAGAATCCTCTATTATAGTTTCATCGCTGTCATAGTCTTTATCTCCATTTGTTGTCTGACATACTTCCATATCAGTGTCTGCAGTATAAACACAAACACACCTAAATATCAAATGTAAGATCTAAAGTAGTTAGCCATCAGAAACCTAAGACCATATACTTTTAATAATCACAGTACTAAAACAGCCAGCACACACTTTCAGCATTGTTATCAGTGAGAGCGCAGTGGGTGTATAACTTCCTGCACATGCAATGTTCCATGAACATTTTACACTGCACTTTTGCTCATATAAAAGTGGCAAAAACGTATTTTGTGACACCTATCATTTGGTGTGATCATTAACCCCTTCGTGACGGGTGACGGACAAGTCATCCTGGGGATTCCCTTAACGATGGGTGACAGACCTTGTCCGTCACACGTTAAAATTAACCCCAGATCGCCGCGATTGCAGGGTTAACGGTGCTCCGGTCTGCCTCTGTATTAGAGGCAGACCGGGAGCACCCGATCGGGCTGCCCCTGCAGCAGTGCTCGCTCTGACAGGCTGTCAGAGCGAGCACATGTGCTGCGTATACTTACCTTCAGCCTCCCTGCACTTCCAGGCTCTGTGTGAAATGCAGGGAGACGGATCATTAGTGATCTGCTTCCCTGTTAAAAAAATAAAAATAAAGTTTAGTTCAAATGCCATCCCCCTTAACCCTTTTTCATTAAAAATTAACCCCTTCCCTGCCAATTGATCACTGACTACAGTGATCAATTGGCAGGGTATACATTTTAATATGATCTGATTTTATTTATTAATTTAAATATATTAAAATAATATATTTAGCTAGCCGGGGTGGGTGGAAGTTAGTGGGGAATTGGGTGTTAGACTAGCTAGGGGTTAATGTTAAAAAAGTTTTACAAGTTTAAAAAACGTTTTAATAAAAAAATTTTAAAAAGTAAAAAGAAATCCCACCCTCCTTTACCCAGTCCTAATAAAAATTAACCCCTTCACTGCCAGTTAATCACTACGTTCAGTGATCAAAATACAGATCACAGTATTATACTGTGATCCGATTTTTTTAACCCTCAGGGGTTCAATTTAATTAATTAATTAAAATATTTTAAAATGATATATTTTGCTAGCTGGGGTGGGTGGGAGTTATGGGAAATTGGGGGATTTACAGTTAGTGCTGCTTACTGCTAGTTAGGTGTTAACGGTGAAAAAAAAAAGCTTATAAAAATGTTAAATCTGTACAAAAAAAGTTTTAAGAAAGTTAAAAATATTAATAAGCAAAAAAAGTTTAAAAACTAGTTTTAAAAGGCTAAAAAGTTTTAAAAAGTAAAACAATACATTTAAAAATGCTCATTACCACTAAACCTGGACCAAACTACAGAAAAAATTATCCCACGCTAAGGTTCAAAATACGCCTTTTGAATTACCCCAGAGTGTATTCTTTAACCCCTTAAGGACACATGACATGTGTGACATGTCATGATTCCCTTTTATTCCAGAATTTGGTCCTTAAGGGGTTAATAAATAGTATGTGTTTGTGGGGAAGTTTCAATACCCAACCATCTAAACTACTCCAAAATGGAACATGGACACAGCATAAAACTGAATGGCTGCGTCTCAATTGTGCCCCTTCAACATCCACATATACCTGGCAAAGGTACATACGGGGGTATTGCTGTACTCAGACGATATAGCTGAGCAACATATGTAGTATTATACAGTCGTAGCATACATAAGGTTTGCAAAATGTACTGTGCAAACTCACTTTGTGTGCTTATTACCACTACACTTGGTATAAGCTAGCGGAAAAATTATCCCACGCTAAGGTTCAAAATATGCCTTTTGAAATACCCTGGGATGTGTTCTTTAAGAAATGGTATGCCTTTATGGTATAGTTGTAATATGTAGTCTGCTCAAGTGCTCCAAAGTGGGAAACGGACACATCAAAACCCTCCATGAAAATTCACACTTAAAAACCTGAACTTGTCACGTCTCTTTTACAGCACTGTAACTTCACAAAATAGTGTCTAGGTCATACATTGGGCATATTATTTTACTCAGAAGACTTAGCTGAACATAATTTGGGAGGTTTGAACTTAGTGGCACATATGAAATATACAAAATGTCCAGCAAAAATGTAATCCATTTGTAAAAAATTATTTTTAACACATACTTTGGCATATATTGGTGAAAAGATGGGGGCATGTTAAGGCACAATATGCACCATATGAGATACCCTGGAGTGTCTACTTTTACAAATGGTAATTTTTTTGAACAGTCAAACTGCTATAATACCCCAAATTGAAGCATAGCCCCATTAAATCCGTCTCTCAAAATTCTACTGTAAATACCGAAAAGGACAGGTCTCCTATATGGCACTGTAGCTTCACGAAATAGTGCCAAAGACATACAATGGGGGTATCGTTGTACTCAGCAGATGTAGTTGAACACAAAATAAAGTTTTGTACAGAAATAGTGTTGCAGTGTAAGCATGCAGAAGCCAAACACAGAAATATTGGACACAGGTCTTCAGGAAGTAACAGGCCTTTATTCACATTACCGATCGGGTCTCAGATGAACTCCTGTTCCAACATTCTGAGAGACCAACACATAGTGTACATTCCTTATATAGCACTATAACTCCTCCCATTAATAGCTACACCCACATATACCTTTAACCAATCAATGAGCAGAATATAGACTTGTACATCTAGTCAAACCACATGGCTCATCCAAGACAAAGGAAATAAGTGCAATTTCAGTTCCTGCATTCCTGCACATGCTCAGTACACTGATGACAGTATCCTAGCTACATGTAGCTAACCAACTGACACAACATACACATATGCCACATGGAGATTTTGGCCTACTAAATTTTGACCATGCTGGAATCCCATCACATTCCCCCCTTTTGATGCCTCTGATATAGCATTATTCCAGATGCATCACCAATCACAGTTTTACCTACATCTCTCAAGTAGCCATTGAACCAGAGTAGACCTTGTAAGCATCTTAAAAACTCCTTCAACATTCTTCATCCTGAATATATTCTCTTCGGGCTAGGGGATCATATCTTCCAGACAGCCATTACATGGGCAGCTGTCTTTCTCTCTATAGTACTCTCTATAATGCTACGTAGGGACCTTACCACTAGTGGAATTAGACAGGGCAGGAGGAGGCACAAAAAATATAATAAATTCTACTCCTCCTACTAATGTCTTAATTCCTCCAAGCTGCTCATACCAACTTCCAAACCAACTACTTAGGTTATACCCATTCCAGACCTGAGTAGGTACATGCTCAAATTTAACCATGTGGCTTGTAAGTTCAGCCACTGCCTGCCCTTCATCATCTATGTGCAGACAACAGTTACTTAGATTAAACTTTCCGCATACACCTCCTTCTACTGCTAGTAAGTAATCAAGGGCTAGCCTATTCTGGTATATGGCTGATCACATCTTGGTATTTTGCTTAGCTAGAAGATTAAGCACTTGAGCTGTGTCATTAGTAATAATCTCAACTACCGCCCGTAGTCTAATAATGCGGTTGAGCATATATAATCGGAGTTCTATATCCATAAGTGCCATCTTCTGCCCAAGTAGTAGGTCCATAATAATTAATAATACGTTGAGGGGGCCACTCATTATCTTCCCAGCTACCTGTATTCAAGGATGCTCTCTCCCTTTTATGATTTACATCGTAAACCTTAACTCCCAAGGTCTCTCCTGTTTCAATTGGCAACAAGAAGAAGGATGGCTTTGGCATACCTAATACACATGCCACTTCCCAATCTTGTGGTAACTCCGAATAAGTTTTCTTACCACAGATCCAGTATAAATTTGCTGGGGCTTTCCAACTAGATGTAGCCGATAAGTCAAACCATACCTACTTTAAATGAGTGTAATTGGCAAACGGATTAGTAGGTTCCGAGACATTTGAAGCTGACCACCAAGTAGTATTTTTAGTATTAACATTATAGGCTTTTTGTCCCAAGCACGTTAGCTCACCTACAGACGTGTTATACATTGTCCCTTTCCTGGCTATACAAACATGACCTATAATGGAGGTTTTTAACCACCATTCCAATTTACTTCTAGTACTTACTTGATGATCAGACTGGAAAGGTATCTGTTGTTCATATGTCTCAGAGCCAGGGTACCATATTTCCTTTGCCTCCCATGGCCACTGGTCTCCCATATTAGTACCTCCACACACATAGCAATTAGTTACATTAAGACTACCTGCAATACCCTCAGCCAAATCAATAAATAGGTTGTTAACATTATGGGGAATTTTATCCTCAATACTCATCTCCTCATAGAAGGAATGAGAAACCTGATGAGTTTGAGTTGCCACTGTCTCAGTTTCAAGACCTACATATATTATTGTTCCTGAATCTACTCCTGTGCCATATATTTGAAACCCAAACAGACCTCCAAACCTGTCAATAAAGTACTGCAGATTGGAAATGGTCATGTGAACGGGGTTACACACATAGTTTTACAGTATGGTGTGGTAGGCAACCTTTGGATAATCATATCTTGATCCACTGTTTTTCCCAGGTTGCCCAACCTACACATGACAAATAGGGGCAGAAGTTAGTCTCTATTTGGGCAATCAGGATCAGTAGATCTTTTACTGGGACATAAGTATTTATCATTAAACCCATAAGTTCGTTCCCATTTAAGATTACCACATACATTCCAAAGTCTTCCACTACCCGAAATCGCCTTACATGCATCAAATAGTAGAATACCCGTGGAATGTATGGTGCTTATCACAGTCCTATTTATTAATGTCCCCTGGGAGTTACTATTCCGAATTACCAACCAAATTGTACGGGGTTGGAAATGGGGATCAAAACATTTAGACTCTCCTGATATTGGCTTGCACACACTATAATCAATATCCAAATATCTACATTTAGATACAGATCCCTTACATTCATACTGTGAGTGCCAGATGAGAGTTTGGGATATTTGGTTACCTGTTTTAGTAGTCTTAATGCAACTATCGCAATTCGGTATGTCTGTACTCCTACCTTCCTGAAAAATCATAAAAATACTAAGACACAATAAAACACATTATTCCTGAAATCCTCATTTTTCTTCAACCGTGCGATGGCCTCTCAGCTTCCCGATTGTGAGGGCTGCAAGGATGTTGTTCTTCTGATCCTCACTTTCCTTCACAGAGATCCCTTCAAGATACTCTGGCTATGACACGTAGGCAGGTGGTCAGGCTTTATTATGGCCGTCAAAACACCTACTTGATGATCTTTGTAGACTTTTAACTAGAATGTCTCGATATCCCCTCGTCACTCCGACTGAGTTGCACGCTTCAACCGGGTCCTGCAAGGATTCTCAGGATCTGGAGTAGCTTGCCAAGAGTCTGCTGCTGGTTTAACCTTAGAATGATGAATCCAAGGAGTCACTTCCGCCACCTTTACAGCTGTTGGGGTAGATAAAAGAACAACATACAAAGGCTAACAGGATACACCCCGAGCTTTAACTCAATATGTATTGGTGGGATATTACGAGCAAGTCCTGGAGGATTATTTTCTTCCCATACTCCTGGAATGTCAAATAAGGATTCATCACTCTTAGGGTTAACACTTGTCACTATGGAATAGAAGCGTCATTCTTCTTCCCTTGGCACCGATATCGCCATTATGCCTGGTAATCCCTTAAACTTCAGAGATGTTAATCCATTAGGTAAAAGGTTATCTGAGCTTAAAGCTTCGATAATAGATCTCGTCCTAAAAGTTGAATCGGACACTCTGGCATATATAGGAACTAATGCTTCACCACATGGCCTCCCAGAATACAAGTGCGACTCTTAAGAACCGGTCTAGCTGCACTTCTCCCAGTAGCTCCTATCACAGTTATAGTCTTCCCCGAAGGCGGAGCCACCATCTTAGTCACCACAGAATGTTCAGCACCTGTGTCGATCATGAAAGAACTTCTCTTTCCCCCTATTGCTACATCGACCATAGGCTCCGCTCGACCAAGTGGGATGGAGCCCAGTCGGTATCAATAGTCTTCCATGATAGTGTCAGCCAGACCCACAAAATCTCTATCCTCTCTTTCTCTAGGTCTCTGCGTGGGTGGATAGTATCTGTCTCCTTGAACACTTCCTCTACTATTCCCATCATTCCCTCTAAAACTTCCTCTTCCTCTATAACTACCACTATAACCTCCTCGTACCCTTCTCTCTCCTTGTCTATCACCTTCATACTACTCTCTCTGTGGACACTCACTCTTCCAATGTCCCTCCTTTCTACAATACGCACATTAATTCCTACTTAAAGTCCCTTGCTCAGCCTATTCTCGTCTCCTCTATTCACTTCCCTGTCTTTCTACACTTAAGATAGCTACCGCTAGCATATCTGCCTTTTTCCTCATTTTACGTTCTTGCTCCCACTTTACCTCTGTCTCCCTATTACTATCACCTTGGGCCTGGCTGACAAATGCTGAGTCTATAATTCGGAAGTTTTCAGGGGCCTCTGGATTAAAGGGAGTATACAACCTATTTGACTCAAGCAGTGTCTAATATGGGACTTCGGCAAGGCTGCCCAATAATAGGTTCCAGTCTACGGGTAGTAAGATAAGTGTAAGGGGGTGAGCTAATTTTATTAGTCAGCATTTGGTGGATAAAAAAAACGTTTTTTTTTTTTTTAAAGTGTTAAACCAAAAACCTACCAGTAGGTGTCACCAGAGGGTAATTGTATCAAAATAATCTTTATGGATCTAATAAGAAAACTCAACTTTTAATATATTTATACATAAAATAAAACCTTATAGCAATAAATATATTAAAATAGGGTAAGCAATCCTACATCTATCTGTTATAAACAATGTATTATCAATGTAACTCCCGAAGATGGCCAGTAGGTGGCTTAGAGTGCCTCCCTAAAGTCAAATGAAACAAATAGACTTTAATTAATTATGTCCTATTTTATTATTACTTATTTTAATCAATGCCCACCCTGCTAGCTAGGCTTGATTAAATCTTTAGTTCTAAGGTAAATTAAACATTTCAGTTTGTAGTTTAGTAAAAGGGGACATTTTGGACAAAGCTGGGAGGGGCCCATCCAGTAACTAAAAAAACCAATATACCATCTGATACCATTGATCATTGATTAGGGGGAGGGGTAGTACAGAAATACAAGAGTTTGAAACACAGGAACAGATAGGTATGTGGGTAGGCGGGGACAGTAGAGCAGGGGGAGTGCAAATACTGACTATATACCAGTTTTGGGAGTAAGAAATGGGCGTGGCTACTCTGGCTCTGGAGGATGTTTGGGGGGTTGGTAATCAGATGCCAGGGGGGAAGGGGATGTCCAAAGCAGTTGTAATTAAGTCCTTAGTTCTGACCACCATATGGCTACATTGTTTCCCATATGACACAGTTTAATTCACCAAGGCAATTTTCAACAATCAGTTTCCAACAGTCAATATATAGAAACTGATCATAGAATTCCAGCCTACTAGTTACAGCCACATGTACACCCTGCACTAAATTTAAGTGAAGACTGCTACATGGAGGCCATGCGGCCACCAGGACAAGCTACTCCCTACTTTTTTTTTTTTTTTAAACATACAAGACAAAGCCTTGTGAATCAGAAGATTATTTCAACAGAGCATCTGATTCAAAAAGCTGTACAAATATACACACAGTTTCAACAGTCACACCAATCTCCTTATCACCAGCAACACATTGCGCAGTCACTAGGCCCAAACACACACACAGGATCCTCACATGCTCAACAATATCACGACGTCGCACACACAAAATTAAATCAAAAACCCACCAAAGACTATACACTCATCAATGTAACTATTATACAAACCATACAACTATCCACGCTATTAATCCATATAAACTAACCGATCACATAACATTTCAACAGATTTCATCTCTACAATTATCCGTACTATAAATCAACTCTTGACTAACCAACTATATCACATTCTAGTAACCTCATCTTTACAGTCAGTGGTTATGGTACAGTTAGTAAGTGGTTATAATACAGTTTTAAAGTCACAGATCAGTTAGTAACAGTTGTGTAAGGGGCAAAATAGCCGTATATGGAGTAAGGATCCAGCATAAGCTTAGGATAGTGTAAAGGGAGCAAGTCGGTTGTGGTGTGCCGATACCGACGATACGGTAGGCCTGTAAATAAAGAGGGCCCACCAAGGAGTAAGAAAGTAAAGTAAATGGAAAGAAAAGAGAAAGTGTTGAAATGAGGAGTGGGTGGGAGGGTCATTCTGATGCTGACCTCAAGCGATATGAGTCAGGTAAGGGGTGTCCCTTATATAGGGGAGTGAATTAATTTAAGCCCCTCCCACAAATACAGGCAAAACTGCCTTAATACTTGTGTAAGGGGCAAAATAGCCGTATATGGAGTAAGGATCCAGCATAAGCTTAGGATAGTGTAAAGGGAGCAAGTCGGTTGTGGTGTGCCGATACCGACGATACGGTAGGCCTGTAAATAAAGAGGGCAAAAATGAATAATCAAAGATTTAATACAGTCAACAAATATATACAAATTAACCAGACATTTACTTAAATGCATTACAGTATTTAATTCCTGAAAGGATTTTGAAGGTAGGAATCTAGGACCGAAAGTGGGCACCATTTGTTGTGGGTAGGATAGTATGTTATCTCTACTGTTGGTGCATGTTGACTCATTTCGGAATGTGGTAGAGCCAATAGGTAATGATATATGTGTTTACGTACGTGGGATCGTTGAAGACAATGATCTGTCTGAGTGGTGGTGATGGTAGTGGATTCTCTGGCCTGAGAAAGGCATAAAAGGCAATGTGCATGGCTGGTAATGGCCGACTTGGTAGTATAATTGAATGGTTGTAGATCTAATAGGTCCGATAAGGATGAAAAGTTGGATGGCTATTGGTAATCTCTGAGAGGAACGTGGGGGAATGGATTCCTGAAAACCTCTGAGTATATTCTTTTCTGGTATGATAGCACAAAGTTTATGGTAGTTTTGGCCATAGGTTATCCTGTGTTGTTGAATGCTTGTAAAATATATCATTAATGGTGTATGAGATAGTTTAAGTATAAGGTGGCAAAAATAAGCAAAACTTAGGAGAAATTTTGTGACACAGGTTGAGCTATGTCGTGTTCCAATGAGATTCTTTAAGCCAGGTGAAAAGCTGTGTTATGCGTTCTACAAGTATGGGACGAAAGTGCTAGGTGGGATAGTGCATGCTATGCTGCATGAGTATGTCTAATCCATGATTTTGTCTCTGGAATGAAAGAGTGGACGTGACTGTATGGGCGGCTGTAGGAAGCGTATGATGAACATGCCTGGAATATAAATGAGACAGTTGTCGGCAGGGATGTATACCCCCGTCTGGTACATGAAAGTGAAATGTGATAAGTGGCCAACCAAGTGAGTTCCCCAGAAACATCATGAACTTATGGATGAGTAGTGGCGTTTGTTGATGATATGATATGTGCTTAGTTGTCTGAGTAACAACGGATTGATGACCCTGACCATGATTTACCCCATGCCACAGCAGCTGCTACAATGGGGTAGATCTCCCAAAGGGGCTGAAGTGGTGGAAAAATGTCCAAACCTGGATGCCATGGCCAACAGCTCCAAAGCAATTGTTCCCGGTAGATCGCTGCCAAACCAGTGGTATACGCTGCGTCTGACCATCTGGTTGGAGAAGTGTCAGACAATCCTGGAAGGAACATGCTTTTACCATGCCAAGTGGTTAAGAAATCCCCCCCCCCATGTGCAGGTCTGCTGTTGCTGAGGTGTCTAGGCACCTCCTCTGATCGTCATGTTGGAAGTGTGGAAAAAAGGGGAAAGTACTCTGGATGTGAAAGCGTGGTCTTGTGGTATAATTGGCATGGCAAAATTAAGGAACCTGGTAGGGATTGTAGTTCCTTGTAGTTGTAAGTACTAAGCAGGAGGTAGTGATTGATTTAGTTGAGAATGTTCCCTATTTGTCTTGTGGTAACTTGCGTGTATGGATGCCGACTCAAGTCATATGCCCAGTAATGTGATGATAGTGTCTGCGCCTTCTGTTTCTTATGGGGTACTGGGACGCCCAAGTGGTCAACCAGACTAAGCTGCCATGAGGCTTCTAGTGAAAAATATGCTTTCTTTGAGCAACAAGAAGTCTTCTAGATAGTGTATGACTGTAATGCCTCTGGATATGTTATCATAACCAGCACAGAGTATCTGCGAATATCGATAGTAGGCTAATCTGTAGCTCGAAAGTTGAGCAGGGAAAGGATTGCCCAATTTATGCCATGTAAGTGCCAGTGTGTAGGGTAGATGGTAGCCGTTTACTGCGTTGATGATATTGGTCTTACTTAACCAAGCTTTAACCCATGCTTGAGTGATAGCTGTAAAGGTAGATCAATGGTGTTGTATAGTAAGAAAAATCCTCGGAGGGTATGAGGGAGTTGAGACTTGGGGTAGCGGAGGTGTGTGGTGCCAATAAGTCTATGGTTAGTCTTTGTTTAAGAGAAGATTCCTTGTGACAATACCAATGTGTTTGTGTTTGGTGCCATGCTGTAAATGGTGGAGATTGGAAGACCCCTCTGCAAATCTTGGCTATGAGTGTGTTTTCAGCCAATGGTTTTGTTGTGCTGACTGTAAGTGAGGGCATGCTATATTCCTTGAAGGTGTGTTTATGATACCTGTATGGGAGCCCTTTGAAGCTCCAGAGCTTTAGTAAATCTACTACAAGTCTGGAAGGGTGATGAGTCAGTAGTGTTGAAAATGCATTGGTGTGTACAGATGGTGAGTACGTTATTTGTAAGTTGTATTGGGCCACATGGTTTGTCATGTGCCCTGAACCATTTGAACATATATGCAACAGTCTATATGCAATGCAACTACTCATATCAATGGTCTCTGGTAGTTCAGAGGTGCTGGTACCTGGAGCCTGAGAGTGCTCATCCATTTGTTTGGGACAGAATCCCTTCTGTATGGGTACCTGCACAAATAAACATCTCTACATATTCCAAATACCAACCCATCCAAGAGATGGTCAGTTCCCGATTTACCTGGAATCCCTGATCTGACCATCACAGATACATCATCATACATATATATGCCTTGCTTCCCCAATGTGCTGGGATCATACGTGCAGGGTTAACATCTTGTGTGTCATAAGAATTGATTGTACCAGGTAACAGAGTTTCGGTTGGTGCTGGTTGTACAGTAACGTGAGGCCCAGCCTTGTGAGGGCTGTGGTGACCAACTCGAGATTGCCAGTCTGTCATAAATTTTTTGGCTCATGAGTTTATGAGTGAGGCTAGCATAGCCTGGGTGTCACCTGAGTTGATGTAGCTGGGCCTTCCCCTGCCTCCGTGTTGTCCGTTGATGTATGGAGGAGTTTGAATAACTCTGCTTTCCTTGCTGTAGCAGGGTAGGGGATTTGTCACCTCCTTAGGTCGGTGGTAATGTGTGGGATCGTCCAGGATCTGATTGCTGCTGGACTAGCAACATCTCCTCTGCTTGAAGGTGTATCAATTCTAGCCGGGGTGCTAGGAAGAGGTGATTCTTCACCATCTTTTTGAGAAATACTTAAATAACAATAAAGATTGCAATTATTTGTACCCAGGGTTCTTGTACTGGCTTGCTAGCTAAGCCGTAAGGCGAAACGATTAGGCTTGGTGTTTTTTGGTGACTGGTGAGGCCCTGCTAGTTGCCAAGTGGCTTGAGAGGCTCTATCTATGCTTGGCGCGAGGGGATTTTGTGTGGCCACCGAACGTTGTGGCAGGATGTTGGCCTCTCGGTGACAGTAACCAGAAAATAGGAAGGGGAGTGACAGGTGAGGCCCTCTCTATGATACAATGCGAGGCGGCTAGCTCACGAGTGGCCCGAGGGGTGTATGCCTCCGAGTGTGAGGCGGGGTGTTGGCCTCGCGGGACCACTAACCGAAGCATAATGCAGAGAAAAAAGGGGGTAATACCTATTGGGCCCTAGAACCCTAATTGCCAGTACACTATTACTATTCCAGGGAAGGTAAGAGATGGATAACTACGTGAGCAGGTGTATGTACCTGGTAGTATGGTATTGAACCTGACAATCCGTATAGGTTTTTTAGTAGTAACTGTAACCTGAATGGATAAAACCGTATGGCATAAGGAAATATGGCATAGACCAAGCTTATCTTAATACGTACAGTATATGTGAAAAGTAAAGTGCCATGATGTGTAAATATTAAACATCGTAGCCATACTGGTTAAATATGTATCAATCTTAACCCATTAAGTGCCGTATGTACAAGTGAAAATGTGGTCTGTCCCCACCTTGTATGTTGTATGTCCCCTTGCTAGGGGAAAGTCTGTTGCGTGAGCAGCGTGCTGTGAAAAATGTATGTGAACTATATTACCAGTTACGTATATACAGACGCGTCTGCTACTGTGTAATAATATATGTATTTATACCTGATGTTGATATAGTGCTTGCTATGTGAATTGTTGTATGTCTTATTGAATGGTAGGGGTCAGTGAACATGGTGTTGCAAAATGCAAGTGCACTGGAGATCTGCCGAGTGCCCTATAGGTGGCAGTGTAGTTGGATACTGATTGGTATGTGAAATGTTGTTTGTCTGTTGACCTATAGGTGTAAGTGTTTTGGTGTTTGTAAAACCCCATGAAAATTGTCAATGTACTTGACAGACCTGTAGGTGGCAGTGTTGATAGAACCACTGTTGGTCTTGATGTGAAATGTTAATTATTGTGAATTAGACCTGAATTTGAGCCCGTGCTGGAGTTTCATTATGGTTTATGGTTATGTTTAACCCCTAAAGGACCAAACTTCTGGAATAAAAGGGAATCATGACATGTCACACATGTCTTGTGTCCTTAAGGGGTTAAAACAATCTTATGTGTAATTTATATTGGCTGGTAAATTGTATATGACATGTGAAGACAGTTTTGCTGTTGACCAGTAGGGGTCATAAATGCTGATTGTATGGTAAAAATACCCTTTAACCCCTTAAGGACCAAACTTCTGGAATAAAAGGGAATCATGACATGTCACACATGCCATGTGTCCTTAAGGGGTTAATCCTACCGTTTGACAGATAGGAGTCAGTATAAAAGCGAAAATGCTGTAGTTAGTTTGTTTGCTTATGAAGTGAAATAAAGTCTGAGAAGACTGTAGTATACCGATTGACCGGTAGGGGTCAGCATGTAGGCGAAAATGCTGTGGTTCGTTGGTTTGTACATGAAAAGCAATAATGTCTAAGAAGCCTGTAGTACACCGAATGACTGATAGGGGTCAGTGTGTAGGTGAAAAATGCAGTGGTTTGTTGGTTTGTACATAAAATGCAATAATGTCTGAGAAGCCTGTAGTACACAGAATGACTGGTAGGTGTCAGTGTGTAGGTGAAAATGCAGTGGTTTATTGTTTTGTACATGAAAAGCAATAATGTCTAAGAAGCCTGTAGTACACCGAATGACTGATAGGGGTCAGTGTGTAGGTGAAAAATTAAGTGGTTTGTTGGTTTGTACATGAAATGCAATAATGTCGGAGAAGCCTGTAGTACACAGAATGACCGGTAGGGGTCAGTGTGTAGGCGCAAATGCAGTGGTTCGTTGATTTGTACATGAAATGCGATAATGTCTAAGAAGCCTGTAGTCCACCGAAAGACCAGTAGGGGTCAGTGTGTAGGTGAAAATGCAGTGGTTTATTGGTTTGTACATGAAAATGCAAACAACGCCTAAGAAGCCTGTAGTACACCGAATGACCAATAGGGGTCAGTGTGTAGGTGAAAAATGCGGTGGTTCGTTGGTTTGTACATGAAATGCAATAATGTCTGAGAAGCCTGTAGTACACCGAATGACCGGTAGGGGTCAGTGTGTAGGCAAAGATGCAGTGGTTCGTTGGTTTGTACATGAAATGCGATAATGTCTAAGAAGTCTGTAGTACACCCAAAGACCAGTAGGGGGTTTAAACGAATGATATGCATGAACATGCAATGGTTTTAGAACAGACTTAGACAAAATGCAGCAGTAAAGTGAGGACCTGACCCTTGCATGGTGCCGTGGGACTGATGCCTGGCGTAATGGGTAGGTCAACTTACGGTTTGTGAGTCACTTGGACACCATCCACAGCGATAGATTGAAGAAAGAAGGTGGTAGGCCGGAAAAGCCTGTGGCTGGATTCCTGACACAGCTCAGCTTAGAAAACCTCATGGAGTAATCAGGTAAAATGGCGTCTGGATGACCCGGAAGTGGAAATCATTCTGATGCTGACCTCAAGCGATATGAGTCAGGTAAGGGGTGTCCCTTATATAGGGGAGTGAATAAATTTAAGCCCCTCCCACAAATACAGGCAAAACTGCCTTAATACTTATGGTATTATACATATAACATAAAACAGCAATTGTTAGTAATTTTTACACAATGTCAGTGGTTATGGTACATGTCAGTAGTTATGGTACCGTGCGCTATTTTACAGTTATACACACAATTTACACTCCCACTAGACAGCAGAGCTCTAACTTTCTAGTAGGACATACAAGTTAACCAATTCACCAACTACAATATATTTAACAACATTTACAATAATCCCAACTATTCTAACTGGCCAGCACCTCGAGAGCTTTCGATCTATTTATACACCAGAGATTCGATAAGTTCTTCGCTGCCCAGACACCACGTATAGCGAACTAGAGGGCAGAATTTACACAGTACCCAGCTAGTCTATTAAACTATCAATAAGCTAGTGGCTGGATTTACAACAGAGCACACTTAGTTAAGATAGGGTGAAATCTAGCAAACTATAATATACAACAGAGTATGCTAGTCTCCCGGTCCCCCCGACCTAGCGAACAAAATTTACACCCTAGATACGCTAGTCAAGACAGGACACCGGTGTCCGACATGAGCTATTTACACCACAACTCAGTCTGACCCAAACCACCTATATTAGACGGGCTGACTACAGAGCGTCTAATTTCCAGATAAGTGTTGCGCTTTCACTTCTTCCATCCATAAGGACAGGGCAGATTCCAATAACCGGTTCCAAATATAAAACCCCTTGTGGGTCTACCGCTCTAACGGTATCAATCTCACCTGTCAATTACTGGACCTGGGTTCACTCATAGACGGAACAATCCGGGACTCACTGCGCAGAAGCCGATGATCTCCTGGACAAAAGGCCAGTGGCGCCGAGACGAAAGGAGGTCCACGCAGTAGAAGTCCAGGATTGTAGCGTAGAAGGTTTGGTAAAAGTTTACCGTCTCAAATCTCTGTGCCAGCTTCCGTGCGATGAGGTTCCCGGCCCAATTGCACCAGAAATGTTGCAGTGTAAGCATGCAGAAGCCAAACACAGAAATATTGGACACAGGTCTTCAGGAAGTAACAGGCCTTTATTCACATTACCGATCGGGTCTCAGATGAACTCCTGTTCCAACATTCTGAGAGACCAACACATAGTGTACATTCCTTATATAGCACTATAACTCCTCCCATTAATAGCTACACCCACATATACCTTTAACCAATCAATGAGCAGAATATAGACTTGTACATCTAGTCAAACCACATGGCTCATCCAAGACAAAGGAAATAAGTGCAATTTCAGTTCCTGCATTCCTGCACATGCTCAGTACACTGATGACAGTATCCTAGCTACATGTAGCTAACCAACTGACACAACATACACATATGCCACATGGAGATTTTGGCCTACTAAATTTTGACCATGCTGGAATCCCATCACAATAGCACACACCAACTTTACAAAATACACATAAGAAGTTCTGTGTTATAAGTTTGTGTGCCAAAAACCAAAAAAAAACACAATTTTACTCCAATATTTAGCAGAAATTGGCAGTGAAATAGCTACGTAGAAAGTGTCAAAACAACCTTAGGACAATAGCCTGTGATGTCTACTTTATATAAATATATACTTTTGTGTGGCATTTTTGTTTTCTTTTATGGCTATTAAGCTTACAAGACAAACATACCAAATTCTAAAATCGCTCCACATTAAAGGTTTATTTTACTCCTTGTGCCCTGTAACTACCAAAAAAAACTTAAAATCCCAGACACATTATAAATTCTGTAAATCAGAACAACTAAATGAATTTATTTTTAATTACTTTCTTTAACCTGCACTATTTATGCACACATTATTATTGCATTCAGATCCTATTTTAGATTCCTGTCCCACCATGCTGATTTTGTTCCAGAAAACTGTCTGCAACGTTGATACATCATTAGACACGCTCACACTGCAGGCACTAAAACCATACAGAGACTGCTACTGTGATGGATAGAAATTAATGTGTGTAAAATGTCTATTTACTATGTATACCTGTGTTCATTTATTACTCAAAATGTTTGCTAGAGCACCCCCTCTCATCGACCAAGACCCTCGTGTAGCAAGATGGCGTCTCCATCCAGAGCTACACACAAAGACAATGACATCACACCTTGGAGGAAGTACATCAAGATAAAACACTTAATACCTAAACAATTAAATGTTTACTTTTACTAATATCTAACCCTTAAAGGGAAACTTCAGTGCCAGGAAAACAAGACTGATCCCGCCCGCCGGGGAGACCTAATGCGCAAGCGCAGCAATGCAGCGCATGCGCATTAGAGCTCTCCACAGGAAAGCATTGAAAGTGCTTTCCTATGGGGAATTGAGCGACGACGGAGGTCCGCACACAGCGTGAGGGCGTCCAGCGACGCTCTAGCACAGGTTTTCTGTGCTATGGACAAGGAAGTACCCTCTAGTGGCTGTCTAGTAGGCAGCCACTAGAGGTGGAGGTAACCCTGCAAGGTAATTATTGCAGTTTATAAAAAACTGCAATAATTACACTTGCAGGGTTAAGGGTAGTGGGAGTTGGCACCCAGACCACTCCAATGGGCAGAAGTGGTCTGGGTGCTTGGAGTGTCCCTTTAACCAATTTAAAAGTTTTACTTTCTGTATTTGCACACGTTACATTATTTTGCCTTTTTAAGGGGCTACCCGCCCCCTGACAATACACAGTTTTCATTTAATTTAACTTTTCTGTGTCAGTGTGATTTCTTTGGCGTGCACGCTTTATTACATCTAAAACATTTGGACGGGGCAGATATTCAAGCAAACACTAGGTTTTGTCTAAAACACTAAGGTGCTCTCTATGTGGTCTTTCGTGAGGGTGCCAGCCTAGAGGTTGTCATTCAGCTTGGCATTTGTTGCCTATTTTTCAAGTGGGCTTGGCCATTACAGACATTGCCAGTGATAGAGGTTTTGCCCACCCATTACTGATCCAAAAACTGAGATGCATGCACCAGAGTGTAACTTCTGATTTATCAGTGCAGCTGCTGAAAGGATTTGCTCTAAGTGCCATAAAGAGACTAGATGTTTGACAAACCACTCCAAAACATGATTTTAAAAAAGGAAAATGGCAATGCAAAAAAAAAATTGTGATTAGTGTCTCATTACTTTGGGGGCGGGGGAGGGCTGTAAACCCAATATTGAAGACGTTAAATTGTGGAATTAATGTGTTGAAATTCTCATTGGTTGTGAAATGCAGTTAGATTGAAACCAATTTGAAAAATGTAGGCCATAAAACTAAGCTGTGACCAAATCAGCCATTGTTTATTAATCTGATTTTCAATTTAATGTTTAGTGGATCAACCCCAGCTGTATATTATATATCTAAACCACATAAAAGTACTCTTCCATATATACTGTAAAAAAAAAAACCTGTAACAAAGCAGCATTACACAATCATAACAAAGGTCTTCATTTATGGCAATGTGCCAATCCCCAAAAATTCACAATGGTCAAAATAAGTCATTAAAGGAGTTGTAGTTCTTACATTGCAGGAATACACAGCCTCTTGGTAATTTCTCCTCTGAGGTGACCTGTCCAAGATTTATATTATTTTACTTTACTAATTAATAGCAATAAAGGCTTCCTCGTTGAAATTATTAAAGTTCCTGGAAATAAATAAATAAAACAGAACAATAACTCCCTCATGGATCTTCACTAACACTGTGGCAGCACTGAGAATCCTGAGTGCTGCTAGCTGAGGGCACTCAGTGTAAGTGTCACCAAGTAAGCAGGAGATGGATAGATCACAGAAATAACATATTTCCTCACGTTTTCCAGTTTATCGGCTAGATTAAAAAATTTTTTTAAAAAGGCGGGAAGCTCTCCTGGGATGCGCTGGCCAAAGGATAGAAAAGGCGGGAAAACTCTGCCGGGGAAAGTTTCCAGTGTATGAGGAGCGCGCACGAGGAGCACTACTGTACAGCTAAACCGACCAATGAGAGCAAAGATAACAAATGTCCCCGCCCCGTCCACCAATAAGCATCTCTTACTCAAAGGGTCGGTTTGTAAAGGCAGAAGGAGGGAGTGAGGGAATTGGAATGAGGGGATAAAATAGAACCTTGGGGATTATGGATGGAATAGGGAGAAGTATGATGAGAAGATGGTTGGAGAAAGGTGTGTGGGAAGAGATATACTGAGGGAAGGAGAATATGAGATAATGGAGAAAGGAGTTCTGTAGGGGTTAAGAAAATACCTTAAGGGGGAAAAAAGCTTGATATTTGCAGGTAGTAAAATAGATGAGATTAGAGTCAGTTGAAGGAAAATGCTATAAAGAAAGATGGAGCAAGGATGTAAATTAGTGGCAGCAAAAGTTTTGCTGAGAAAAGAGTTCAGGCATACATGTGGAGAAAGAAAACAAGAGAAGTTGAGAATCCACAAACATGTTTTTCTGTATGTTGATGGGATGTATATGGTTTGGTGAGAGGCAGACAATTTTTGCAAATAAAAATGAATACTGTATATGTGTACACAATAAAAAAGTATTAGTTATAAGCTACAGACATGTTAACATGTCACAAGGCATGCAACAGGAGCAGTTGCAAAGTTGATTGTAGGTACCGTACTTTATTGCTCAAAGAACCATAACTACCACAGTATGTTGCAAGGTTACTTGGAGTGCTCCTTTAAAGGAATTCTGTAGTGTTAGGAATGTAAAGCTGTATTCCTAACACTATAATGACCTCCTGCCCCTTGCAATAAAAGACTTAAAATCCCTTTAATCACTTACCTTATTCCAATGCCGTAGTCCTGTCATTGCAGAGTAGGAACCTAATGCGCATGCATGGCAAGTACCAAGACGCAGGATGTCTTCATTCAAAGTGTGGGCATGTCCAGCATCGTCTCACAGAGTTAAACTCCATTATTCAGCAGAAAGCGCCTCTAGTGGCTGTCTGGTAGCATGGTAATATGGCTGCCTATAGTATCCCTTTAATTGTGTTATGTAAAGTCTGTGTAATGCTAAAAGATAAAAATGTGCTCATGTTTTTGGGTTTTGTAAATTATCTAAAATCACAGAAGAATGCTAACATTATGGAAATATTAACTACCACACAGTGCTTCTATATATCTTATTTAATCCTTTACAAACTAAAGTTTGTTTTGAGTGCAATGCGGCAGTGACCGTTGCTTTTTTGGCACTTTTGTTATGTTTTCACTGAACCATAATTGTATTATAATTTAATGCTTTTTGTGCTCTCATAAATATTATATATTGTTTAAATGTTACTCCAATCACAACCCAAAATTTGTTAAAACAAAAGTGTCTTAATTGTTGTATATACCCAGGGGGTCTGTTTTCTACAAATTATATGCTTTTAGATTACTTGACTGCTATTAACATTATTGTCTCAGCAGGCCAAATTTGACAAATTGTTACCTTTAAAACCACAATTCAGTGCAATATTTTCCCTACAACATATTTCACATTAAGTGAAATCCTGGAAATATGCGGAGCGTTTAACAATACATGAGTCTATGTTGAGTTATTTTTTTTAGTTGCACTAGTTGTGTAGAAATGATTATAGGCACAACTATGAAAACCAAAATGCTTTTTTTCCTTATTTTTGAGGAGTGCCAAAGGCTTGATCACAAATGCATGGAATTTCAGAAAAGGTTCCGTCATGAAAGTCACGTACACATGAACTCCAAAAAACAAAAGCACAGCACTATAGCTATTTGTTCTCCTATTCCCCCAAAACATTTCGTCCTCTAAAATAAAATGTTTGAATTTCGTGACGGATCCTCTTCTTTTTTTTGTCAATCTTTCTTTATTGAAGGCATATAAGATGGGGTACAGAAGAGAAACCGGGGGATATGTACGAGCAGATTACAATATAGGGTGGATACACCGGTCAGCCAGTATACAATTGCGATACCTCATTTTTTGTTTTTTTAGAAAGAAGATTAATTTGCAATATTGAACTGTAGTTTATATATGTTAGCAATGGAACATAAGATCTGGTTGGTATCTTGTTAGATTCTTAACATTGAGAAAAGTAACATGTTAGCTAGTTGTGGCTAGGGGTGTATAATATAAAACAAGGTAGAATAAAATTAGGTGAAAACCAGTATTGCCCAGAATATAGTATGTCTCAGCTATACAGTAGAAATTCCAGAGTATACAGTGGTGTAATAGCGCATGAACGCGGCACTAAGTGATTCATGCCTCATTCCCACGTTGCAACCCAACGCATCCTCCCCCCTCTTTGACTTTCTGTGCATGGTTCCCCTGCAGATGAAGGGTATGTGAACCTTATCTGTGCCAATACGCGTGGTAGTTCTATTGTGTGTCTGCTTCAAGTCGGTGGGAACCTATATGTGTCTTGAGTGTCAATCACGGGTGAAGTGATGCGTCGTGTGGTTACAGCTTTCTTTTGCGTGGGTTGCCGTTTTGGTATCAACTTCACACAGTGAATGGTTCGTCTGCTGTTCGTGTGGGCTACCTTTCGCGCCCAGTTACTAAGAAGAGGAAAAAAAAGAGAAAGGGAAGGGGATGAGGTGGGTGGTGGGGGAAGGGGGTAGAGGGGGGGGGGGCAGGAACCTGATCAGATTTACGATGTTAGTCCACCACTGGTGCCTAAGGGGGACTCCGGGGGAGCCTCCCCTACCGTGTCCTCGTTCCTGTTTGGACCTGTCTGTATGGCCTTTCGTGACAGAAATACTGTCCATGGGTACCATGTCAATGCGCATTTATCTGAGCATCCCTGCAGGGAAGCTGTCATCATTTCCATGTTGTGTATGTCTTCTACCCTGTCTACCCATTGTCGGAATGTGGGAGTTTCCGTGCCCTTCCAGTGTGTGGGGATTAGTGTTTTAGCCGCTGTGAGTAGATGTATGGTGAGGCCTCGTTTGTATGCCTTTACCGGTGTGGGTGTGTGGTTTAGGAGCATGGTCAGTGGTTGGAATGGCACATCAGTCTCCGTGATGTCTCGGACTTGTTGGTGTATCATGTGCTAGTATGGCGCTATCCGGGGACATGTCCACCAGATGTGTAACCCTGTGCCTACATCCGCCCCACATCTCCAACAGTCGCCTGAAATTGATTCGTGGACATGTCTTAGGATGTCCGGCGTCCTGTACCAATATGTCAGGATTTTGTAGTTGCTCTCTTGGTATTTTGAACTGATTGATCCTTTATGCGTCAACGTGAAGATTTTTGCCCATTCCTGTTCCGTCAGGTCTACACCCGTTTCCCTTTCCCATCTTGTTGTGTAACCCAGGGGGGTATCATTATTTACTGTCTGCAGGACCGAGTAGAGGGCTGAGATTCCGTGAGCAAGTTGTTGCCTTGTGTTGCATTGTTGCTCCAGAAACCCCAGGGGTCTGCGAAGGTGGTCCCTGCCCGTCAGTGTGGAATAGTATGCTTTGATCATGTGATAATGAAATTTTTCTAGCATGGTAGGACTGTTGCCGGGCATCAGATCTGCCAGTGGTTTGATTCCGTCGTCTGTGCTCCATTGGCGCAGATGCACCCAGTCGGTGGCCAGAAAATTCGCCAATGCGGTTGGGTGTAGGCCCTCCCCGATTCTCGGGTTGTGCGTTATGGGTGTGAGCGGGCTGGGGGATGTGGTGAGCTTTTTTGTGAACCGTATTCCATACCAAACCCTGAGGGTCGCGTCAATCATTGGGTTACCTGTCCGGGCTTCCTTGAGTGTAGCGTCTCCTAGCCAGAGCATGGCGGGTATATTACCCCGTGCTTGGTGTTTTTCCATTTGTACCCAATGTTTTGGGGTTGGTTCAGTGTTCCAGTCGACCAGGCGTAATAGGTGAGTTGCGTGGTAGTATGTGAGTATGGAGGGTAGGCCTACTCCTCCTTCGGTCTTTGGCCTCTCCAGTATTGATCTGTGGATCCGGGCTGGCCGTTTATTCCAGACAAATTGTCGTATCGCTCTTGTGAGGGTGCGGAAAAAAGCTTGTGGGATGCCTGTGGGTATGGTCTGGAAAAGGTACAGCAGCCTAGGTAAGAGGTTCATCTTAACCGCACTAATGCGGCCAAACCAGGTAATGTAGCGGGGAGTCCATCGTCTCAGATCTTCCTGTATAGTCACGAGGAGGGGTGCGAAGTTCGTTTGGTACATGTGTGCGAGGTTTCCCGGGAGCCACACCCCTAGGTATCGGAGCTTGGTCACGCACAACCTGAACGGGAAGTGTGTACGGAGGTGCGATGCTGTGTCAACCACCGAGGAGATTGGCATGGCTTCTGATTTGTCCAAGTTGAGTTTTAGATTCGATACTGCCCCGTATTGCTTGAATGCTTCTAGTAGGTTAGGGAGTGAGATCCTGGGTTGCTCCAAGAAAAAGAGCATGTCGTCGGCATATGCCGATACCCGCTGCTCGCTGGTGCCGCTGCGGGACCCCGTCATTCCTCCATCCTGTTTGACCGCCTCCAGGAATGGCTCAAGAGAGACAGGAGGGGGGACAGGGGGCAGCCTTGACGGGTTCCATTATGGATTGTAAAGGACTCTGTGAGAGCGCCGTTGATGCGTATTCTAGCTGTTGGTGACGTGTATAAGGCGGCCACCCATGCACGGACGTTTTGGCCGTAGCCCAGGCACCGCAGTGTCTCCATCATGTACGTCCAATCCACCCTGTCAAAAGCCTTTTCGGCATCGGTGGACAGGAGTACTGTTTCCGTTTTTCTGATGGTGGCTGAGTGAATGACGTTTAGGGCTCGGATGGTGTTGTCCCTTGCTTCCCGCCCAGGAACAAACCAGACCTGGTCTGGGTGTATCAGATCCGGCAATGTTGGGGATATTCTGAGTGCCATGGCCTTGGCAAAGAGCTTTAGATCGGTATTGAGCAGAGATATCGGGCGGTAGCTGGAGCAGGCGGCTGGGTCCTTACCCTCTTTTGGTAGTATTGTGACCACAGCACGTAGGGTATCCGTCTGGAAGTGTTCGCCGTGGCATATGGCATTGAGTCCTGTCAGGAGCTTCGGTAGCAATATGTCCCGGAAGGTGCGCAAGTAGGTTAGTGGTAGTCCGTCCGGACCGGGGGCTCGGTGTGCTTTGGAATGATGGGTCGGGGTCTGTGGACAGAGTCCCTGGGTGGGCTGTATATGTGCGTGTCTAGCGATGCGAACTAATAACTATATACATTTAAACAATCCCGGTATTTCCCCTTCCTTCTCCCCGAACCTGCCCGCATATCTCCCTTTTTGTGGCCCATCCCGTAATAGGAGAAGGTTCCGTGATCCGTGGTCTTGGGAGCCATGCGGTCAGCCGCATTGGGTCTGGGTGGATTGGCCTGGGTCTATAATTACCGGTCTCGGGCCTCATGGCGGCCCAGTCTCCCCCCCTCCGGCATCCCCGACATAGGGTGTGTGGTCCCCGGGTCCCCACCCTGTACCTAGGTCTCCGGAGTTGGGGTCAGTACCATGGCTACTTATCCGTGGGTGCATCCCCTGTACCCCTCCCAGCTAGGGAAACAGGGGAAACCGTAGACACAGGCAGGCAGAGGAGAACAAAAAGTAAATATATATATCTATATTATATATGTATAATATATTTTATAATGAAATCATATCTATGCATTATATATGTATAATATATTATAAAATGCTTTAATTATTTTATAATATATCATACATATATAGGAAATAAAAGTGTGTGTGTGTGTGTGTGTGTGTGTATATATATATATATATATATATATATATATATACATAGATACACACGTATTACATGTGTGTGTGTGTATATACATATATATTTGTGTAATATAAATTTTTTTAAACTATTTATTTTTACATTTGTGTGTGTGTGTATGTGTGTGTATGTATGTATGTATATATATATATATATATATATATATATATGTGTGTGTGTTTGTGTGTGTGTATGTGTATATATATATATATATATATATATATATACACATTCTACATATATATTTAACTATTAACTACATAATTATTTGATTTTATTAATTATAATTTGAGGGACCTGCCTGACAACCCAGGCAGACAGTTCAGAGAATTTAATTGGCAAGCACTATATTTAATCCTGTAACTTCCCAAAACAACACCATAAAACCTTTACATGGTGGGTATTGTTATACTCGGGAGACTTCGCTGAACACAAATATGAGTGTTTTAAAAAGTAAAACTTACCATGACGATGAAATCACCAGTAAAAGTTCAGTTTTTGTTTTAAAAAAATGCAAAAAACAAATAAAAATGCTAACTTTATTAACTTTGGCCATCGTTTGTGACTAAGTGGCTACTACAAAAGACTGGAAATACCCCATTTTGAATACCCTGGGTTGTCTACATTTGAAAATGGTATGCCATGATAGGGTTAATTCACATTCCTGGGCTACCAAAGAGTCTAAAAAGGCAGCATAGACCAGAAAACCAATCTGGCAAACTGAATTGAGCAAGCCCTATATTGACCCTTTAACTTTCCAAAACACCATAAAACCTGTACATGGGGGGTATTGTTATACTCGGGAGACTTCGCTGAACACAAACATGAGTGTTTAAAACAGTAAAACTTATCACGATGATGAAATCACCAGTAAAAGTGCAGTTTTACTGCAAAAAAACAAATATGAACACTAATTTTGTCAAGCGTTTGTGCCTAAGTGGCTACTACAAAAAACTGCACATAACCCATTTTGAATACCCTGGGTGTCTACTTTTTCAAACGGTATGTGATGGTGGAGTTACTTTTCATATCTGGGCTGCCATACCGTCTCAAAGGCAACATTGCCAATATGGAAAATAGCAATTTACAAAAACAGAAATTGGCAAATATTATGTTTGACCCTGTAACTTTCCAAATCACCATTAAACCTGTACTTGAGGGGTACTGTTGTACTCGTGAGACATTACTCTACACAAATATGAGTGTTTTAGAGCAGTATAATGTATTATACTGATAATATTATCGGTGAAATGGCAGTTTATGTGTGAAATATGCAAAAAAAAAAAAACTATTCAGTGGAAATACGGACAGGAATACATTGTTAAAGTTTGACAGTGCTCAGTCCAACAATTTACATTGGTTTTTTTTTTGTTTTACCATATACTCTATTCTACAGAGTTAATTTGTCACTGAACAATGTGTTTGAATACAAAGAAATGAGCTGGAACCATTTTTTAAAATCTTTGTAGCATATATTTGTATATTTTTTTTCCGAGGACTATGTCAAGCAAATTGTATGCCACTTGAAAAAGAATTGAGAGTACAGTAGCTTTTAATTAAGTCATTTTTTTAAAGTGATTACCAGCAGGCATTTTTGTTTATATGGGTGAAAAATAACGATCTGCACAAAATTCTATTCAAAACTTTATAATTTTTTAAAATGTACAATAGATGCATAATGAGCAATTGTTTTATTTTATTTTGTGTTGTATAGTGGTTATGGAGGATATGATCCTCAAAGGCAATCTGAACATTTTTATATTTGTTATTAGTGGGAATATAGCATATTTGTTGTAGAAATTTAATTCTGGGGCTTGCATCATACTAGACTGCTGGCAGTAGAAGAAGCAATGTCAAAAGTGTTCCCTCTTGGCCAGGGAGGAGAAGTCTTTCTACACTGTTGTAGTGTTTCCAATGGCATCTCTCCGTCACATGTCAGATATATTGACCAGAGTAGGGGATTAGAAAGTGGTGCAAATTATATATTTCTATGTAATAAAAAGGTATACTAACAATTAATAAACGTAACTCCTCCAAAGCATGAGACACAACTAATTTTGCCCCCACCCAAAAAAAAAACCCAAAACAAAATAAAGATTGTATGTTTTTATCTGCAATATTTTATGTAGTGTGACCAAATCACAGCTTGAACTAAAACCAAAAAAAGCAAATGCCACACAACATGGAAGCTCCACATTAAAGAAACTCTCCTAGCACTAAAACCAATCGAGTCCACAGTAGTGCTTATAGTGCTCTTGCGCCATCCTACAGTAAGTAGTCAAATCAGGTTGTTCAGTCTGATTACTTACGTAGGTCTTGATGGGCATCTGCGGCTGCATCTCCTGTGAACAGTCTTCACCTTTAGGAGAATCCAGTCAACTCTTTAGAGCTAATTAGGGCGACACACGACTGTGATCATTCATTAGCGGAAAACATCA
>CAKOES020000001.1:302969-334145 GCA_933207985.1 Pelobates cultripes
CTTTTATTGTCATCTATTAACACAAGGCTTTCTAAAAAAAAGATTGCACTACCGGATCTATTCACCAAACAAACAGTGTTATGGTGCGTTGACAAAATTAACAAAACATAAAAAAATGTTGCCCTAAATAGCTGATTAAAAAAAAAATCTATCTATCTATCTATCTATCTATCTATCTATCTAGTTATCTATCTATATTTTTCCTTATAATATAAGGAGCCAGTCTGGGGAGATCTCAAACATGCGGTTCATTGTAGACAACTAAAGACTATGCATGACCTGGAGGCATTTTGCCAAGACTAATGGACAACTATACCACCTGCAAAAATTAGGTCAGATCATTGAAGTGATCTGGGTGCAGTGTCCCTATAAACAATATACAAATACAAATTTGCTTATACATACATACATATATATATATACATATATATATATAATATATAATTCACCAGCGTATCTGTGTTGTTTGATATTCATTGACATGTAAAGCAACTGCCATTTTGCATTTTTTTTTTTAAATTAAAGGGACACTATAAGTGCCAGGATTGCAAAGCTGTATCAATGCTTGAGGATGTCCAGAGCGTGAGGACGTCCAGCATCAGATACCAAAGGTCCGTTTGGATGCCGGAAGTGCCTCCAGTGGCTGTCTCGGAGACAGCCACTGTAGGCAGACTTAGTGCTACAATGTAAACTTTGCAGTTTCTCTGGAACTGCAATGTTTTACATTGCAGCACTAAGTGCAATAGGGACACTGCACCCAGATCACTTCAATGATCTGACCTAATTTTTGCAGGTGGTATAGTTGTCCATTAGTCTTGGCAAAAAGCCTCCAAAATTACCACTACTTAATAAGTAATTGAATAGTACTGACTGGCATTTCAAGGTTTTGAATATCATGGTTGTCTAGAATGAACCGCATGTTTGAGATCTCCCCAGACTGGCTTGAAGATATTAAAGGATCACTATAAGGTCAGGAACACAAACATGTATTCCTGACGCTATAGTGTTAACACCACCATCTAGCCCCCCTGGGCCCCTCATGCCTCCATAAATATAGTAAAAATCTTATTGTATTCAAGCCTGAAGCTGTAAATCTGCAGACTCAGAAAAACAAGCAGTCTGCTGACATGTGGTAGCCTGATCCAATCACAGTGCTTCCCCATAGGATTGGCTGAGACTGACAAAGAGGCAGATCAGGGTCAGAACCAGCATGATTCAAACACAGCCCTGACCAATCAGCATCTCCTCATAGAGATGAATTTAATCAATTAATCTCTATGAGGAAAGTTCAGTGTCTGCATGCAGAGGGAGGAGATACTGAATCACAGGATGCTGTGCACAGTGCTACCCTGTGCTCTTCTGACAGCAGATCTGAGTGGATGGAGGCATATTATGCCTCCATCAACTCTGAAGTCCCTCTGGTTCACTCTGAGTGACTGCAACTGGAGGTGTTCCTTGCTTTCAATGTAAACACTGTATTTTCTAAGAAAATACAGTGTTTACATGAGAAAGGCTGCAGGGAGCTATAGTTCTCACCTGAACAACCTAATTAAGCTGAAGTTGTTCAGGTGACTATAGTGTCCCTTTAAGGTCAGGAGACTGTGATGGCCACTCCAGCACCTTCACATTTTTCTGATGTAACCACTGGAGAGTGAACTTGGCCTTGTGCTGAGGGTTATTGTCATGCTGAAAAGTCCAAGAGCTTCCCTTGTGCAGCCTTCGTGCAGAAGAATGCAAATTGTCTGCCAGTATTTTCTGATAACATTATTTTCTGCATTCATCTTGCCATCAATTTTTACAATATTCCCTGTGCCTTTAGAGCCCACACTCCCCCCAAAACATCAGTGAGCCACCACCATGCTTCACAATGGGGGTGGTATTCTTTTCACTATAGGCCTTGTTGACACTCTACAAACATTTTGTTCCTTGAATTAATGGAATCAGAGAATGATCGCATGTGGGGCGAGTGAGGTAAAGGCTTTGGAGCTTATGATTGTTACCATAAAGCTCTATTTTGGTCTCATCACTCCAAATTACAAAGTGCAAGAAGCTGTGAAGGCTTCTTTCTGGCAACTCGACCATGCAGCTCATTTTTGTTCAAGTATTGTCGTATTGTGCTCCTTGAAACACCCCGCCATCATTTTCCAGAGCATCCTGTATTTCTCCTGAGGTTACCTGTGGGTTTTTCTTTGTATCCCGAACAATTCTTCTGGCAGTTGTGGCTGAAATCTTTCTTGGTCTACCTGACCTTGGCTTGTTATCAAGAGATCCCCAAAATTACCACTACTTAATAAGTAATTGAATAGTACTGACTGGCATTTTCAAGGTTTTGGATATCTTTTTATATCTTTTTCCATCTTTATAAAGTTCCATTACCTTGTTACCCAGGTCTTCTGCTCTCCATGGCTCAGTACCTAGCCTGCTCAGTTCATCCACGTGAGAGCTAACAAACTCATTGACTCATATACACAGACACTAATTGCAATTTAAAAAGCCACAGGTTTGGGAAATTAACCTTTTTTTGCATGATCAGTCATATTTTCAAAAACAGTGCCAATATTCCACAATTTCTGCCAGGGTATGCTTCAATGTCAAACACAAAGAAGCAAATATATGTATCATGAAAAAAAATCACCCAACAGTCCAGGAGTATTACCCCATCTCAAAAAACCCTACCACCATATTTCTATGAGGACAGTTTGCTTCCTGCAGGCTGAAACTCTGTAACCTCATGAATGTACGTTTTATGTGCTTCTCACTCTGATCTTTTCATTCTTTTGTTCATTGAATTAATAGAATCAGAGAATAATCGCATGTGGGGGGAGTGAGGTAAAGGCTTTGGAGCTATAGGAGTAGAGAGAACCGATTATAGAATGATTTCTCGTTGGAAGGTAATTGGAGGTAGATTATTATAAACTTGTAGAGAACAAGTTTTTGGTGACAGACAATTGGTGTTCCAGTTCTGCCTTTCTGGTCTTATGACTTCAAAATATAACTCGTTCAAAGAAAATGAAAAATTCAACGAGGAAAATCCAGAGATTAGTTCATGAAGCTGGCCCACTCATTATTATTCCCTAAAAGATGAAAGTGGGAAGAAATATACTGACTTAAGTCAACTTGGAAAAATAAAAACCTACTGACCCCTGTGAGATCTCTTGATACTGATTTTGCACTCTGGCAGTAGTCTTAAAAAGATTTTCTGTCAAAGAAGCAAAGTGTACGAAAAATGTACGAAGTATTGACCGTGTAACAGTCTTGTCATTGAAATTCACTACAGACGTAACTGGCTATTCTATTTCACTATTATAAGGGCTCTCCAACCATCAAACTAACCAATACTTGCATATATTATGGAGCATGGTGGTCCCTTGTTCCTGGTTTGCTTTTTTTGACTGCTCTTAATAGTTCATGGGTCCCTAATGTCCCTTTGTTTATTGTTAGAACACTTTGCACTGTTCATTGTGTGTTACATTGTATTGTTTGCATTTTATATCATTAGTTTGATTTTCCTTTTGTTTTAATTGGAGTGTATATATATATTCTGCCTACCATTAGAATATGCAGTTTTTAGATTTTGTTTAATTTAGATGACCTTTGTTTCTGTTGTTGCATAGGTTTTAGATTCCTGCTTTGCTAATCCCTACTGTTAGGTCATATCAGTCCATTGTTATATAACTCTTCCATGTCAGCAGGATCATCAATATATTTATTGTTAGGGCTTTGCGGTTTATCATGGAACTCTGATGATTTATTAAAATCAAATAACTCTTCAACTTCTAGCAAAGTAGCTAAATGTTTTTAATCAGTCCTTACTGAAATATGGTTTAATACAATTTGATAACGGACCACATATAAAGGTTGAAAGTTGCGATTTATGAGGACAAATAAAGAGATTGCGCTTTCACTGAAATAACGACTGCTGGACCTTCACTTGCTTCTGGATTTTATGCTGGTTTTGGAAGAGCTCGGAGGCTCTATGAATCTTTTTAGTAAGACTGTATTAAAGTAGCTGCTATTTAGTTTTCTTACTATTTCCATCTGTATACTATAAGCCTTCTCTCCTTGTTTTTTCCCGACAAGACACCAGTTATATGTATTTTGTCAGGTAATTGTAAAAAAGTTAATAATTATTACAAAAGAATAAATACTTTTTTATAACAGAGCAAACTGCATTTTGCATAAATTTGAATTTTGAGAGGACCTGGTGAAGGTCTGTGAGATGTCAATTAAGTTTGGGACCTTTTATTACCCCTTCTTTGCTTCATTTATAGCAACCTGCTTTAGATTAGCTTCTATGTTAAAGGGGCACTATAGTCACCAAAACAACTTTAGCTTAATGAATCAGTTTTGGTGTATAGGTCATGCCCCTGAAGTCTCACTGCTCAATTCTCTGCCATTTAGGAATTAAATCACTTTGTTTATGAACCCTAGTCACACCTCCCTACATGTGACTTGCACAGCCTTCATAAACACTTCCTGTAAAGAGTCATCTAATGTTTATCCTTCCTTTATTGCAAGTTCTGTTTAATTTAGATTTTCTTATCCCCTGCTATATTAATAGCCTGCTAGACCCTACAAGAGCCTTCTGTATGTGATTAAACTTCAATTTATAGAGCAAGAGATAACATTGTTTAAGAAAAATTACATCTGATTGAAAGTGAAACCATTTTTTTTTGTGCAGGCTGGATCAATCAGAGCCAAGGGAGGTGTGGCAAGGGCTGCTTAACCCCTTAAGGACCAAACTTCTGGAATAAAAGGGAATCATGACATGTCACACATGTCATGTGTCCTTAAGGGGTTAAATAGAAACAAAGTGATTTAACTCCTAAATGGCAGATAATTGAGCAGTGAAACCTGAGAGGCATGATCATACACTAAAACTGCTTCATTAAGCTAAAGTTGCTTAGGTGACTATAGTGTTCCTTTAAATTATGCTCCACAACCTGCTGGAGGTCCATCACTCTTTCTTTATGCTATAGTTCTCATAACACATAGATGATGGGGGTTGCATCCATTTTAAATAGTAGGTGTTTCCCATGAAGGTTTCATGATTAGTATGCTCCCTCCTATACAATCTCTCAATACATGATAATTACGATGTTTATATAAAACAGTGGAGGTCTCCTATACTCATTAATAGCTAGGACGGAGCCCTGGGTACCCTACTATATACTTATCCAGTGAGCAGAAGGTTTGGACTTAATGCTGAGTAGCAAGGGTCCCCAGGTCCTATTAGTAATCATAATGGAGCCAAAGCTCCCTAATATCCTCTTAAATAAAATGTGTCAAATGAGTGGTTAATATTAAATTATAATGGCTGTAGTCATTATGGTTCTTGGATTGTTACTTTAAATGGGCACGCTAAGCATCAATACAAATTTACATTAATGAAGTGGTGTTGGTGTATAGATCGTGCCCTTGCAGTCTCATTGCTCAATTATTTTCCATTGAGGAGTTAAATCACTATGTTTATGCAGCCCTAACCACACCTCCCTGCATGTGCTCACACAACCTCCCTACATACTTCCTGAGAAAGAGCTCACATTTTTTTGCATTCCGTTTTTTCACCTTGTGTTTAATTTGGAAGTACCGTATATACTCGAGTATAAGTCGACCCGCATATAAGTCGAGACCCCTAATTTTACCCCGAAAAACTGGGAAAACTTATTGACTCGAGTATAAGACTAGGGTGGGAAATGCAGCAGCTACTGGTAAATTTCTAAATAAAATTAGATCCCCCAAAAATTATATTAATTGAATATTTATTTACAGTGTGTGTATATAATGAATGCAGTGTCTGTGTGTATATAATGCAGTGTGTTTGTATGAATGCAGTGTTTGTATATAATGCAGTGTGTGTATATAATGAATGCAGTGTGTGTGTATATAATGCAGTGTTTGTATGAATGCAGTGTGTATATGAATACAGTGTGTGTGTGTATGAGTGCAGTGTGTGTGTGTGTATGAGTTCAGTGTGTGTGTGTGTGTATATGAGTGCAGTGTGTGTGTATGAGTGCGGTGTGTGTGTGTGTATGAATGCAGTGTATGTGTGTGTATGAGTGCAGTGTGTGTGTGTATATGAGTGCAGTGTGTATATGAGTGCAGTGTGTGTGTGTGTGTGTATGAGTGCGGTGTGTGTGTGTATGAATGCAGTGTGTGTGTGTGTGTGTATGAGTGCAGTGTGTGTGTGTATGAATGCAGTGTGTGTGTGTGTATGAGTGCTGTGTGTGTGTGTATGAGTGCAGTGTGTATGAATACAGTGTGTGTGTGTGTGTATGAGTGCAGTGTGTGTATGTGATGCAGAGCCTTGGTGGGGGGGGTGGGCATTTTTAATATTTTTTAAAATTATTATTATTATTTTATATATATTATAAATTTTTTAATTATATTATTTAATTTTTTATTTATATTTATTTTTGTCACCCCTTCCTGCTTGTTAGCTGGCCAGGGAGGGGGGCTCTCATTCCATGGTGGTCCAGTGGATGGGCTGTGCAGGAGGGGGGCTAGCAGCGAGCTGTTACTTACCTTTCCTGCAGCTCCTGTCAGCTCCCTTCTCTCTCCTCCGGTTCGGTCAGCTCCCTTCTCCTCCACTGTAAGTCTCTCGGCCGCACGGAGCGCAGGAAAGGTAACAGCTCTCTGCCAGCCCCCAACAGGACCGCCGTGCTTGTAATGAGCCCGGCGGTCCTGGTCTGTATTATAGCAATGTAAGTTGCCATAATACAGACAGTGACTCGAGTATAAGTCGAGTGAGGGTTTTTCAGCACAAAAAATGTGCTGAAAAACTCGACTTATACTCGAGTATATACGGTATGTATCTCCTACTCTGTTAATGTCCAATTAGAGCATACCGCAGCCTCCTGCATGTGCTTAAAATCCAGTTAAATGGTTACTCCAGTCAAAAAAAGTGTTTTAAATAAACCCTGTTTTTGGTTGCAGTAATCCATCCTAGAATGGTCCCATCTAAAAAAATATAGAAAAAAGTAAAGCAAAAACATACCTGCCATTTCATGCCTAAGTCAATTTCTCCCTTCAGCCGTATACTGCTCCAGTGACGTCACTTCCTCACTAGAGTGATGTCATGGAACATGGGCTGAGGGATTGACTGGGTAGCATGGAGAGGGGGGCCATGTTGGCATTGGTTGTTTGTTGCCAGCATGCTATGCATCCTGATGACAGACTTTCAATGTGCACAGAAGTAACAACAGCGTGGAGTAACTTCTAAAGTAAACACACTGTGCTGTAATTGTTTTCCATGGGCTGTGTGAGTTGCAGCCAGGGGAGGTCTGGCTAGGGCTACATAAACAATGTGATTTAACTTGTAAATGGCAGAGAATTAAGCTGTTAAACTCCAGCAGCATGACCTATATACAAAACTGCTTTATTAAAGGAACACTTCACTGATCAGTCACAACGTTAAAACCAAACGAAAATTACAAGTATATATGGCGCTAACTCTAAAATATCCCCTTTAAAATAAATAGCAGCACCTTATCAGTGTATTCAGCTCTTGTTACACTAAACAGAAAATATCAAGCAAAAAATAAAATATGCTGTGCCTCTGAAATCATCCCATCAAAATTGTGTACAGAATTGTGTTTAGCAGCAAACAAAAGTGCTTATTCAATATTGTGCAAATAACACATCAACTAGTGCAATATTCTTAAAAAATTAGCAGCAAAGTGCTTATTCAGTACTGTGCAAATAACACATCAACTAGTACAATATTCTTAAAGTGCAATTTCCATTCACATATATGTGCAAAAATATTTAAAGTGCTTATTGTGTCAATACACTATAAAAAACATTATACTTGCAACATATGAAGATCATCATGAAAAAGAGAAACATAAAAAACATATAGTGTAATATTGCATGGACGCCAAATATAAGAAGAACCAGATATGTATGTAACACTCACAAACATAGAGCAAGTAAGAAACTGCTCAGGCTATATGCGCTTTGAGTATATATCCGGCTATTATTATGGCTATATCTGCAAACATACGCTGGACAGCCGAGTTCCAACTTGACAACTTCATTAAAATCACATAGGCAGGTCTGAAGACTTTCCCTGTCACCAATCCCACGGATGAACCTGCATAAAAGTCCTCGGTAATACCAGTTGCCGGGACTTCTGGATTCCCGGGCTGTAGCGGTGGGAGGAGTCTGATGATGCACTCAATTACGTGTTGGTGTAACTACGCATGGCGTGGTGACGCGTTTCGCAACTCCTGGCTTCCTCCGATCAGGTCCCTCGGTCTGTGTCCATCACTATTTAAGGCCACCCTGTAGGCATACCTCACTTGAAAGTCCGGTATTCAAAACTTATGATTGGTAAAATGTCCAAAATCTACTTATGCATATTTTAGTCCTGTTTGCTAAATCTCATTCCACAAAGCAAATAGGAAAAAAGCTAACCTTTCTGTCTGACCACCATCTGCTGATTTTTGACATCAGGACACAACTGACACCACCCTCGACACATCAATATCACAGAAAACTCCAATGTTCTGACCTAGAGCACTTTTCCACTAATCTCCAAACACTCCTTTTACCTATTTTAAACCTCACCTGCCCTAGCTCTGCAATCTCATTCAACAATTCCACCCTCTCCTCTCAACTAGACATCATGGCACCTCCTACACTTAAACACAGCAAGCGCCCCCAACTACAATCTTGGCACACCAAGCTGACTTGATACCTCCAAAAATGCTCCAGAACTGCTGAACGCTGCTGGAGAAAGTCTCACTCCGCATCTGACTTCTTCCACTATAAATTTATGCTGCGCTCTTAGAGCTTGGCTCTTTCCTCTGCAAAAGTAAATTACTTCAATATCCTCATAACCACATTCTCCCGCCAACCCAATCCACTATTTCACACTTTTAACTCTCTTCTTTGCCCTGTTGCTCCTCCTACCACCTTAACTGCCACAAACTTTGCAACTCACTTCACTGACAAGATTTCTACAATCAGGGAAGAGATCTCTCATCTCTATCCTTCCCCTCACAATACCTCCCCTAACCTCACTCTCTCTGCTGTTCTATGTTCATTCGCACCCACTACAGCGGAAGGGGATTCTGATCTGCTCCGGTCCTCCCGCCCCACCACCTGCTCCCTAGATCCTATTCCCTCACATCTCATCTGTACTCTGTCTCCTTCTCTTGATTTGTCTCTCACTAAAATTCTCAATATCTCCCTCTCCTCTGGCATATTTCCATTACCCTTCAAACATGCAACTGTTACCCCGATTCTATCCTAATTCTCCTTGACCTTTACGCTGCTTTTGATATTGTTGATCATCAACAGCTTCATCTCATCCTCCATAATCTCGGTCTGCGAGATATTGCTCTCTCCTGGTGCTTCACCTACCTCACCCAGCGCTCTTTTAGTGTATTTTTCTCTGGCTCTGCCTCTTCCTCACAAACTCTCTCTGTTGGTATCCCCTCTTCCTCACAACCTCTCTCTGTTGGTCCCCTACTGTTATCGATCTAAACTGCCTCCCTTGGTAAACTCATCAGCTTCTTTGGTTTCCAATATCACTTCTATGCGGATGATATGCAAATCTATCTCTCCTCCCCTGATCTCTCCCGCCCCTCTTGACTAGTGTCTCTGACTGCCTCTCTGCTATTTCCAACTGGATAACTGCCCACTTCCTTAAGCTCAACTTGTCCAAAACAGAACTTCTGGTATTTCCTCCCTCAAGTATTGCTACTCCCGTTTCTGTCTCCCTCCACGTTAATGGTGCTACCATCAGCTCCACCACGCAGGCTCACTGCTTAGGTGTTCTCTTTTACTCCGACCTCTCCTTCACCCCTCATGTCCAGTCAAACGCCAAATCCTGCCGCTTCCATCTCAAAAACATTGCGAGCATCCACCCCTACTTAACGCCAAATGCGGTTATGGTGCTGGTCCATGCCATTGTTCTCTCTCGCCTTGACAACTGCAATCCGCTTCTCAGTGGCCTTACGTGTTTCCAACTTGCCCAGTTGCAGTCTATAATGAATGCGGCGGCGAGGCTCATCTTCCTGTCCACCTGCACTTCCCACACCTGACTCCTCTGTCAGTCCCTGCACTGGCTTCCCATAAGATATAGGGCTCAATTTAAAATTCTGGTTCTTGCTTTCAAATCTCTACATAATGCTACTCCCACCTATCTATCCTCCCTAATACACAAGTATGTCCCGTCTAGGCCCTTAGCCTCTGTTCGTACTCCAACCTCTGATGCTCGCATTCAAGACTTCTCTAGGGTTGCACCGTTCCTGTGGAACTCCATTCCCTTTTGCATTACACGCTCTCCACTCCTTTAAAAAATCATAAAAAATTCACTGTTTCACAAAAGCATATCGATGAAACTGTTAATGGCTCCAAAAAAAACCACACTAAGTCTTCATTAAATACTATTCTACCAATCTACTTCCCTAATACTTCCCTTACCTTTTGTGTCACTTTACCCCACTCCCTCTAGCATGTAAGCTCATAGAGCAGGGCCCTCAACCCCTCTGTTTCTGTTTCGTTAAACTTGTCTGGTTACAATTACATGTTTGTTAGTCCACCCATTGTAAAGCGCTACGGAATTTATTGGCGCTATATAAATATAATAATAATAATCCACAATGACCCCTGTCCACCGATGAATGCGCCTATAATGAGAACGTGAGCACCAGAAATTGACCATGGAGCAATGAAAGAAGCTTGCCTGGTCTGATCATGTTTTCTTTTAGATCAGGTGGATGGCCGGGCGCATGTGCATCGTTTACCTGGAAAGAGATGGCAGCAGGATGCACAATGCGAACAAAAAGCAAGCCGACTGGTGCAGTGTTATGCTTTTGACATTATTCTGCTTGGAAACCATTCATGTGGATGTTACTTTGACATATACTACTTACCTAGAGATAGAAACATACATCCTTTCATGGCAATATTGTTCCTTGATGGCGGTGGCGTCTTTCACACTGCAAAAATTGTTCAGGAATGTTTTGAGGAACATGATAAAGAGTTTAACCCCTTTAGGACACATGACGGAAATATTCCGTCATGATCCCCTTTTATTGCAGAAGTTGTGTCCTTAAGGGGTTAAGGTGATGCCAAATTTCCCAGATCTCAATCTGATTGAGCATCTGTAGGGTGTGCTGGATCAACAAATTCAATCCATGGAGGCTCCACCTCGCAACTAGCAGGACTTGAAGGGTCTGCTGTCTTGGTGCCAATTACCACAGGACACGTTCAGAGGTCTTGTGGAGTCCATGCCTCGATGTATGAGAACTATTTTGGCAGGATGAGGGGGACCTACATGATATTAGGCAGGTGGTATTAAAGGGACACTGTAGTCACCCAGACCACTTCAGCTCAATGAAGTGGTCTGGGTGCAATGTCTCTCAGTTTTTAACTCTTCCGGACAGCCACTAGAGGCGCAACTGCGACGCTGGAGGCATATTATGCCTCCATCACGCAGAGCGTCCATAGGAAAGCATTGAGAAATGCTTTCCTATTGACAGCTTGAATGCGTGCACGGCACTTGCCACGCATGCGCATTCGGCTCCTGTGACGTCACCCGGAGGAGCTGACGTCAGAGTGGGAGTAGAGGTCACCAGCGCCAAGGGAGCCCGACGCTGGAATAAGATAAGCTGCTGAAGGGGTTTTAACCCCTTCAGCGCCACGGGAGAGGGACCCTGAGGGTGGGGGCACCGTCAGGGCACTATAGTATCAGGAAAACCGCTTTGTTTTCCTGACACTATAGTGATCCTTTAATGTTGTGGCTGATCAGTGTATAGTCCCCATATCAAAATTACTCAGTGAGTTTAGACCTGCAGTGAGATGAAGTGATCTGGGTGATATAGTAATCCTTTAAGCTGAGTTGTTTCGGTGCTTAGCATATCCCGTTTAATATATGTTATTTCTCCTACTTATTATTATGATATTTATAGAGCGCCGTCAAATTCTGCAGCGCTTTACAATGGGTGGACAAACAGACATGTAGTTGTAACCAGACAAGTTGGACACACAGGAACAGATAAAACATTTGTCATAACATGCTTGCTCAAAGCTGTCTTTGCTTTTTTGAAAAATAATTAGCAGCTCAACTTGGATAATAGAAAATGAGAAACGCTGATTGTTGGCCTATTAAAGGGACACTCTAAACACCATAACAACCTATGCTGTGTAAGGTTGCCTTGTCACTGTATCCCTGCTTGGAATAGTTTATATCTGCAGCTGTGACAGCTGTGTGAACAGCATGCACAAGATGGGGGGAGTGTACACTGCTCAGTTCTAAAACCCTCCCTTGAGCCAAAATTCTGCGCATTTGTGTTTGTCAGCTTAGCAAAATGTGTGCACACAGCCCTAATTCTTAAAACTGCTAATGGGGCTTTAGATAGGCTGGTAGCAGGCATCGTATGGTGGTGGCTGCCAATGCATTGAGCAGTTCCGCTGATCAGATTTAATAATGAATTTAAAATGTAGGCACTGCCACAGTTGATTGTAAGGGAATATCATGAATTGGGGCAGCCTTCATATCACCCATCCATAAAAACTTTTTTTACACTGAGTCCCCTATGATAAGTGGAAATATAGTAGGACAGGGCTTGACAAATTTGCTTAAAATCTAGGAGCCAGCTAGAAAAGTTAGGAGCCAGAGAAATCAACGCCACAAATACAATTCTTAAAGGGACACCATAGTCACCAGAACCACTACAGCTTAATGTAGTTGTTCTGAAGTCTATATCCTGCCCCTGAATGCATTTCAATGTAAACACTGACTTTTCAGACAAAAGACAGTGTTTACATTGCTGCCTGGTGACACCTCTAACGACCGTCATTGAGACGGCCTCTAGAGGTGCTTCCTGGGTCAGTGTGTCACACTGTGCAGTATCTACGTTAATGTTCCCTATAGGGATGCATTGGTTCAATGCATCTCTATGAGAAGTTAAATTGGTGAAGTGGCATTTTACCGTGTATGCGCAATAGTTTCCCAATGTTTTTCTACGGGGAAGCATTGGACTGGCTGACATCGTCAAGATTAATGATCTCAGCCATGGAGGTGGAATCAGCCACGGTGTCACCAGCACGGCGTGGGAAAAATGGCAAGTAAATGCACCTTGTGATTGGAGGGAACACACACTCACTGACCGACACTCACAGACAAACACACAGACAGACACATAGACACACTCACTCACAAATAATTACTTTTTTTAATTTTAATGTAAATCCACCCAGTCTCCCTACCTTTGTGGAGCTGGAGTGCATAGGCTTTCCCTGGGGTCCAGTGGGGCTGCTGTCATCTCACTGTTCTGCTCCCTCTCGCACACTGTTTAGTGAGCCGAGGGGCCGGAGTGATGTTATAACCAGACTTTCGGCATCACTACAAGGTGTGTGAAAGGGAGCAGAGCAGGAAAATTACAGCTCCCTCGCTGCCGCAATAAGTAAGCCACCCGCCTCCCTTAGCTCGCCATTTGCCAGCCGGACCTCCCCTCCATCTCTCAGTCAGCTGCCCACCTCCCACAGCTGTCCTTTAGCCACCCAGGCTCACAAATCCCAAGCGCCAGGACAAATTTCCTGGTCGCCATAGAGACCTGGCGTCTGCGATTTGTTGAGCCCTGTAGTAACAGTATCATAAAATAATATATAACCTGATAGTTTGCCTTGTTTTAGGTGATGAATAAAAATTGAGGTCTTTCCTTGAGGGAGAGCAGGGTGTACTCATTTATTCACGCTGGATAATGAAATCTGTTGTCATTAGTGGGAGTCACTTGCTTATGTGTTCATTGTTAAAGGGACACTATAGTCACTTGAACAACTTTAGCTTAATGAAGCAGTGTTGGTGTATAGAACATGCCCCTGCAGCCTCACTGCTAAATCCTCTGACATTTAGGAGTTAAATCCCTTTGTTTATGAACCTTAGTCACACCTCCCTGCATGTGACCTGCACAGCCTTCCATAAACACTTCCTGTAAAGAGAGCCCTATTTAGGCTTTCCTTATTACAAGTTCTGTTTAATTAAGATTTTCTTATCCCCTGCTAATGTTAATAGCTTGCTAGACCCTGCAAGAGCCTCCTGTATGTGATTAAAGTTCAATTTAGAGATTGAGATACAATTATTTAAGGTAAATTACATCTGTTTGAAAGTGAAACCAGTTTTTTTTTTTTCATGCAGGCTCTGTCAATCATAACCAGGAGTGGTGTGGCTAGGGCTGCATAAACAGAAACAAAGTGATTTAACTCGAGCAGTGAAATTGCAAGGGAATGATCTATACACCAAAACTGCTTTATTTAGCTAAAGTATTTTAGGTGACTATAGTGTTCCTTTAATTGACAATATTTAAATTAAATGAGCATTTACTGTAGAAATAAGGAATAGGCAATAATAGATAATATTATCTAACCAAATCAGAAAGAAGTTACTGATATGAGCTTTGTATACCAGAAGATCAGTGACAATAAATGTAACACAAATATACATAGATAACATCGTCCTGGAGAACTGGATTGTAATCCAATTTCGGAACAGGGCTAGATAATTGCTTTAAGCCTGGACTATGGCTGCAATGTAGGTCAGTCGATAGCCTTTGACAAGCTAGGATAAAAGAGATTACATTGAAATCTAGGATGTTCACAGAAATGAAATCACTTGTGGATGTAAATAAACACATAGGGATACCTGAAATTGTTATGAATCAACTAATTCCTCAAGAGTCATATTCTTTCAGCCTAAGTTTAGAATTTCTCAGATCAAAGGGTAAGGACTCTTTAATGTGAGCCTGTAATGTAACAATCAATGTGCTTTAAACAAATAAATATGTAAAATATTGAAATATGCTCACCTCACCTACAAGCTTCAGAGCTTTGTGTGTTACTCTTCGTATAACACCCACCGTCTGTCTGTCCTTGGCATCTCTTGCAGTCTTCTTTGATTTGCTCTGCTTGAGGATGCGGACAGCATGTTGCCAGCATGGCGGCGTCTCGATAGGGAGTTGCGATAGCAATCACAGATGCATGGCAGCACAAAGCCAGCGAGAACCCCCAAAGGCAAACTGACCTCAAGGGCAGCAGACCTTTCTATTTTATGCCTTCCTGGGATTACGGCCACCAGGGGAACACCCCCAGTGCACCGGCCACACATGCAGAGGAGAACGAAACACTGACTCCTACACAAGCACAGTATAGCCTTTTGCAAACTCCCGGATGGAACAATCACTATTGTTTCGGTTTATGCAGCCCTAGCCACACCTCCCCAGGCTGTGACACACAGCTTGCATGAAAAAGGGTTTCATTTTCAATGAGATATTACAGCACATTGTGTTTACTTTAGAAGTTCTTACCTCCTGCTCTGTTAATCGAACGTTAATCATACATGAGGCTGTTTAAGCAATGGAAAATGTTGCAGGCACCAAGAGGCTATTAACAAAACTGCAGATAATAAATTCTAAACACATTCTGCAATTAGGGGAGCTAAGAAACTTGGGAGGCTGTGTAAGTCACAGTCGGGTGCGGTGTGGCTCGGGATCCATAAACATGTGGTTTAACTATAAAGCAGTGTTTCCCAACCCAGTCCTCAAGGCACACCTACCAGTCCAGGATTTAGGGATTACCCAGTTGTGTCTAAGGTGTTTTTACAAAGAAAAAAAAACACCTTAGACACAACTGGGTAATCCCTAAATCCTGGACTGGTAGGTGTGCCTTGAGGACTGGGTTGGGAAACACTGCTCTAAAGGGCAGTGTATTGAGAGGTGAGATGCAGGTGCATGATCTATACACTTAAATCAGCTGAAGTTGTTTTGGTGCTCTCAAAATCAAATGTTTAAGAGCTGTTTGGGATTACCTGAGCATCTTAACGGCACCAAAGGACAGCCCCAATCTCAGCTGCATTGATAATACGGAATTATTAAAATTTTCAGTATTAATTTCATCTGAATGGTGGTGATTGGGTAGGAGTGCCAGTTAACCAACCTCTAGTACGATCAGCCGGTCAGCTCCATCCACATTGGATGAAATTGACATTGATACTGCAAGTGTCATTTCCTCATTATCGATAAAGCTGAGATGGAGGGGGGAAAACCCATCTTTTATTTCAAACTGTGCCAAAATGACGTGATATGATCTGTGCTGGCTAGGTTCCATAGAGTGCCTGTTTTGCTATTTTACACCTGTAACACACAAGGTTTTCATGTGTTAAAATGGAAACCATTACAGTTTTGCTCGGTAAAGATCATTCTATGTCATTATATCCAATACTCTAAAATTTCGCCTGTTTTCTGAAAAACAATCAAGGCATTCTGTGTTTTATTTGGACATTCTTTTCCACTTCAATATCCGTTCTGCATGAGTGTTTTGTAATGAGTCTGTTTGCCTAAGGCTGCATGGAGTTTGCTCATTCATGCATAATCTTCCCTGGCCAATCGGAGGGAAGCCTCGTGGGAAGTACACATAATTTGACATGCATTTGACCTGACAGTCGAGTAGACAGAGAATACATTAGCCCGTATTGCGCTGGAATAGGTAGCATTCCTCCTAGATATCTACACAGACAAATAAACACACATAGAGCTTCACGACCAGCTCAGAGAAAATATCATCCTCTTTTTCCCACCCATTTTGCTGGGTTTATATTCTGATGACGTTCTCGTCTAGCAGTCATTGCCGATTAAAGGGACCTAAGGTGCTAGGATGCATTTTATAGAGCATCTTGTAAAAATTCAACTCTTCTATGTTGCAGCAGTGGTTGTTTGATGTACGAGGTGGCCACCGAGGAGCAGAAATCTCTTCTTTTTTCAGGTGAGGATAACAAGAGTTTTTACGTCCATGTTATTTTAGATGGTCTGTCTGCCTGTCTGTATTACATATGCAGTCGGAAAAACAAAATGTTCTGTGCAGAACGAGGCACTTATATATAGAATAATACGTAATTATGTAAGCAGCAACAGTCACTCTCTGACTCCATACACAAACATGCTCAATATAAAATAAACTGAGAGGCTAGAACTATCACCGGTATATATAGTGGAGCACTATAGAAACACTTACTCTTATATAATAAGGGATATATATGGCAGTAAAACTAGATAAAGGAAAAATTAATATAGTGTAGTATTTTAGTTAGTTATAGGCATAGGAATGGTTTAGGAATATATATATACAACATACTCACATGGAGCAGAGACAATCAAAGGGGCACTATAGTCACCAGAACAACTACAGCTTAATGTAGTTGTTCTGATGTGTGTATAGTATGTCCCTGTAGGCATTGTCATTTAAACACTGCCTTTTCAGTTTTGCCATGCATTCGCAATAGCCTCCCAATGCTTTCATATGGGAAAGCATTGGATTGGCTGAGATAGTTAATTTCGATGTTCTCAGCAATGGAGGTAGGGAGTGGGTGGAGCCCGTGCTGGCGGGCTTGCACTGTGCTGAAAAAAAAAGGTATGTTTTAACCCTATTTAAGGAGCTCGGCAGCTAAAATGTGTTTTTAACACTATAGGGTCAGGAGAACACATTTGTATTCCCGAGCCTATAGTGTTACTAAGGACAGGCTCATGTCTCATAGGCATGTGTGTACATTAAATGTGCGTCTGTTCAGGTGCTTGCTCTGCAATTCAAGATCTGACGAAGCTATACAAATTTATATGGTGGCTTAAGTTTGCTTCTGCAAGTAGCGTCATTAATGGTTTCTATGAATGAAGCTACTTGTTGCTGTGCCATTGTTATTTTACAGCGGCCATTAAAACCACACTATGTATCATTTATATCTATGATACTTAGTAATATAGAGAAACAGAGAATGTGACTGTAGATAAGAGGCCATCTAGTCTGCCCAATTTTCTAAATACTTTCATTAGTCCCTGGCCTTATCTTATAGTTAGGATAGCCTTATACCTATCCCATGCATGCTTAAACTCCTTTACTGTGTTAACCTCTACCACTTCAACTGGAAGGCTATTCCATGCATCCACTACTCTCTCAGTAAAGTAATACTTCCTGATATTATTTTTAAACCTTTGCCCCTCTAATTTAAGACTATGTCCTCTTGTTGTGGTAGTTTTTCTTTTTAAATATAGTCTCCTACTTTACTGTGTTGATTCCCTTTATGTATTGAAATGTTTCTATCATATCCCCTGTCTCGTCTTTCCTCCAAGCTATACATGTTACAGAGGATATATGGCACTCCAAACAAGTGCATTTCATTGTTACCAATCTTTATATTGTGTTTTGTTTTTTTATGTATTAATTTTTTTAATATGTTATGTCCATGATGTATATAAAAAGTTTCCCTTTAAAATATAGCTTAGTAATGTTCGTCCAAGATGAACATGAAAATAAAATGTATTGCATTGTAGGTAAGTCCAGTGCAGCAAAAAACTGTCAACTTTTTATGATGCTATTAAAAAGTGAAGCCAAGCAGTTTCCCGCGCATTGAAGACATGGTGTCAGTAAATCTCCAAAAAGATGATTCATCCTCAGTGAAGTGAATATACCCAGTCAGCATAGAGACCATAAACCTCTGATTCAGGTCTATAGAGTCTGATCTGTTAGACATACTTAACGCAGTTCTGCACCGGTTAAAGTGTAGAGGAGAGAGGTTATTTAGCAGAACTCAAAGTTGTCAGTGCACAATCTCAGTTCTGCTTAGAGACGGTGTTTTGGGGACAAAAGAACCTCAGAAACCTATGATTCCCTTTGACAATTCTGTGTTACTGGACACTGCAGGTTAGGAGGGAGGGATGCAGATGGACACATGTGTGCAAGGTCCATCAAGAAACAGTATTTTAGAAGGATTGCTGACAACGTGGTTAGCAAGCTGAATGCCGCAAAACATTATATTTTGGAAAGCCTACACAAAATTTGGTGTGCAAAAATTACAGCTAATTAAAAAAAAAAAAACTATAAAATGCAAAACATTGGGTTGGTGCTTGGGAGGGTCTTAAATACACACATATATATATATATATATATATATTTTACTTTCAGAAATAAGAAATGAATGTGGAGCATTGTTAGTGTGATATTATAAAATTGTACAGTTCCTTAACCTTTTAATATTATAAAGTGCCTTACTGCTGAGATTTCTTTCTTTTTTTATTATATGCTGTACATTTGCATTTCATAGTCAAATGATTGCACAAAGAGTATTATTATGTTTCATTTGGAGCGAAGGTCACAGCACACAGAGGGAGTACTCCGTGTCACACATTGTATTCCTCGCCTTTGGAATTCAGCCTAAATGACCACAACTCACAGCTTTTGTGATCCAGGTTTATTAGGCCTGATTTTAAAGGACCAATGAAGTCACCAAGACCCCTTCATTGAAGTAGTCTGGGTGCAGGAGTCCTGTATGTTTAATCCTTCAAAGTAAAATATTGCCATTGTGCAGGGAGGGCAATATTTACCTTGAAGGGTTAAACACACCACTTGTGTCATACTTTTAGCCACTTGGGTCACTTTTACAGCGCTGACTGAATAATAATAATAATAATAATTAAGTTGGCGACATGACGTTGCAGGTCTCAGTTTAATATTTTGGATAAGCCTTTCAGATGATTTAATATTTTTCGATTAACTTTAAAAATGCTGTGTGTGCTGTTTCATTCATATAAAGCACAATTCACACATGCATAGTACAGCCAAAAGAAAAAAAGATATCCAGGACAAAATGTCCAGGATACACAGGTAGGATATATCAGAGTGGACTGTTTGTAATAAAAACCATACATTTATTAATCATCATAAACATAAACAAAAAATAAATAAAAAAACACACACACATAACCCCATAAAGAGGAAAAAATAAAGCTCAAAGGGCTAGGAAGGGAAAACCAAATAGAGGGGCAATACCAGAGGTTAATTACTCCTATATGGCATATGTACCACATAAGAAAGATATCTATAAAGCCTATAATATCTACTAAGTGGATCTCCCTAATGTACAATCCATCAGTGGTAGAGTCCTAAAAGGAATAATATATAGACTATAAAGGCATAGGCTAGATCTATAAATCCTCTGGTCCCAAATGTTGCAAAACTCAAGGATTAGCAGAACTATTGGTAAACAGTGATAAACACAGATAAACAGCTATTAGGAAAAAATTCCCCCTGCACTGTTGCACATATTAGCCAAAAACTATCCACTGCTAATCCTATATGTAAAGCTATAAGGTCATAGAGAAGGTTAAGTCCCTTACTAAGCTGTGTTTAATAACGGCTTAAGTTCCCCATAAAATAAACAAATAAATAAACACCCCAAGAAAGTGCTGAAAATAAAGGTGATGTGAATTTAAAAAATCATCATAATGAGCCTAACGCGTTTCGGCGCTTAAACGAGCGCCTTTCTCAAAGGCTATCAATGAGGAGACTGACCTCAGTGTGTCTTTATACCTAGAACATTGTAATGGAGAGCCAATCCGCTGGGCAGTAGGCGGCGTTTCTTTTTCACGCCCCCCAGATCGGAGTGGATAATACCTTCTATCAATCATCCGATAATAGACCAATCGGGTTAAAATGGACGGGGCTTAATGCCGATAACGCAAATCAAGTGTTTATTATGTTGCCATAGACACCCTCTCACATCATACATACATAGGGTCATGTCATAGGCAACAGAGCCTAATAGCTCAAATAACACTGACCATAGCAAACATATTGATGTAATAGGCACAATGTCTCCATTAACACAAAACAACTTTTGATAGAGACATAAAGATAAAACGTATTTTTTCTTTACATTCCCCCAGTGTTGGATAATATATGGTACTATGTATTGTAATAAAGTTCAACAGCCTTATAAGTTACAGTGAACCATAAATAACCACCGACAGGAGTGAATATAACATGTCTTAACTAAATTAAAGAATGCCAAGTACAGTGTCTTGAGGCAGGTAAGTTTAAAAACACAGTATTAACTTGCTATATCATCTTGTATATAGATAGATAGAAGGGGATAAGGAGATAATAGAATTTATATACAGCAATATCGAACGTCATCTCTTAGATTAATCAGACTAACGTGGACTATGGGTATATAGACTGGCCCAGTAATACAATGTGACGGAATATTATCCTCAGTGGTCCATGGTTATGATGTAATTACTAGAACGGTATGAATAGTAACACTTAAACTAATATATACTCATTGAGATATGGGCAAAGATTCAATAAAGGGGGTAAACGTGAAGCCTTCATTGAGGCCGTTTGGAGACAAAGTGTCCAGCTTGTGAATCCAGAAGCATTCTCTTCTTTTCAGGATCAAATCCAGATCGCCTCCCCTTTTACCCATCTGTACCTTTTCAACACCGACAAATTTAAAGCATCTAGGTGAGTCGCTATGATGTAATCTAGCGTGTCTAGCAACAGGGGTGTCTCTTTCAGATGTAACTGAATGGATATGTTCCATCATGCGTCTTTTTTTCCGCATTTACAAGTGAGAAGGTAGACAACCCCTGTAGAATTACAGTTAAAAAACTGCTTGATTGGGATCCTCAACGTACCAGAGGAGTCTGTTATAAACTTAGAATCTCTATCTATGTAGCGACAGGCTACATACACCGCCCACACTGATAGGTACCTTGCACATTAATCCAACTCTTTTTATTCGTATTAGGTTTAGAAAAATGGCTTGGCACCAGAAGATCCTTTAGTGCCACAGGCACTTGTAAACGGCTTTTTTATTTAGTTAAAGGAACACTATAGGGTCAGAAACACTAACATATATTCCTGACCCTGTAGTGTTAAAATCACCATCAAGCACCCTGGCCTCCACTTGCCGCTCTAAATAGAGTAAAAGCTTACTTTTATTCAAGTCTGCAGCTGCTGCCTCTGCCTCTGAATTTGTGCGACAGTAGCGTTCATCATCAACGCACAGAACTTGCTTGAGAGCAAAGCATAGCTTTTGCACTTGTAGGTGCTCTACTATGCGTGCACTTTGCTGCCCGTGCTGTGTGCAAAGGGGATGGGGGATTCAGTTTAATTGCAAATTTCAGATCTACGGCTAATGCAAAGTAAGAATTTTACTTTAGAAGAATTTTTAGATGCATTATATATGCATTCGCATTTCTAAACATAGAATGTTCCTTCAAAACACTTATCCAAAGACAAAAGATTACCCATGGTACCCCAAAGAGTGATCCCTGTGATCTGTGAGCCTGCCGTGACGAGGAGTCCGTACTTGATGGCCAGGAAAAAAAAGCCTGGATAATTCCAGGAAAGTCCTTATAAAGATGTGACATTTATACTATCGTATGAGCTGTGACGTGTAGGAGTTACTTTATTTGTATATGAAATATGTGGCAGATGGAGGAAAGCCATAGTTCATGAAAAGAATATAGAGAACCTTTTAGGGTGTATTTAATAACGAGGACAGAATAGTGGAAGACTTTGCACTATATGGGCTTTGCAGATTGGACCAATAAAAAAGGAAAGATGTGGGTAAAAAAGATCTGATGATTTTCCCTATATATTTTTTATTTTTGACATCTGGATGATATTTTTTATTATTTTATTATTTTTGTCATGCATAGAAAGGTAACAGCATTCGCGAGGTACCCCAACGGCATTCCTCGCATTAATTTTCAATAATAGTAACAGTGGAGTTATCGATATTGCATGCACATTTTCTTTTGTTGTCGATTGCACAGGCTAAACATTTCGTAACTGAATAAGCAAATGGCTGCGAGTTACTATGCTAAGACATGAGTGCTGCAGTATTACATGAACAAGTAATACAATGTATTTGGAATAGCTTGCAGGTAGAACTATGAAAATAGGTATATTATATGTGTAACTATATTTGTTCTAGATTACTTAAAGAGTTGGCTTATAATTCCCTCATATTCCCTATGCAGATAATTGCCCTACGGTGCTTATAAAACTACTTAGCTGGGAGTGCACTGAGAAAATGATAAGCTGTGAGTTCGGAAAGCTTGTTCAGGCGAGTGTCTAAGGGTTCGTAGGTGTTGCGTTGGGACTCAAGTGCCGCATAGCCCTTGGTGAGCTGCGTGTCCGCCATTTTAAGATATCTGGCGGCCTGCCGGTTTGGTACATAGTTTAGGCTGTCGCCGTCGCTTGTTGTCCATGTAGACTCATGGGTTACGATGATTGGGACCGGGATAACCCCCGCTGGTCCTAAGGGGGAGGGGAAGCCCAATACTTCGGGTGCCACATGCTTTGAGGAGCTGGGAGAGCGGCCGCCTCTACCCTGCTCTGCATGGTGTAGGCCCCAAGCATCCGATCCGATGACCCAGCGGGCATTCCGGGTGTGTGAGGTGTCTTTCTGTTCCCCAGCTTTTGTGTCGCAGGGTGAGGTGAGTTGGGATTCAGGATCAGGTGGTTTTCCTAAGTTTTTTCGCTTAAAATCGGGTCCAGGCTCGGGAGCTCACAGATCGTGTGTCTGTTCAGCTCCCCGGTAAGGCTCCGCCCCCCCTTCCCTATATTTTTAGTATAAAAAAAACCCTTTTCAATAAACACGTATTATCCCCCCACATCCCGATAGTTCTAACTGTACACAGTGAGAAAGGCATACTATTTTATCTCAAGATTTTTAATATGCGTGAAAGTTGTCCAGGTGCCTGAAGTGACCCTTTAATTCCCTTCTCTCAATCTGTGTATTTTACTTAATTGCTTTGTGAAAGGCTAATATTTTTATTTTTTTGTAATTCTTTGTTTTATTGAGGATGAAGCAGGTTATTACAGGGTTTGCATTGAATGTTTAAATGTTACCATAGGTGCTATAACAGGTATGACACATGACATTCATATACATCTGTCCTCTTTTTTTTTTTTAATTAAGACATGTTTGGGTCAACTAGGGAGGAGTATAACATGTGTTGGGGGTCCAGCTGCGCTCCTGTGTCAGGGTGTGTACGTTGTGTTTGTTGCTTGTTTGTTGTGGCAGTCTCCCAGGCATAGTGTGCGTTTAGTTTTAGGGTTGTGATTGTGTCCCATGGTATAATCTCCTGGGGAGGTCGACCTAGAGGTGGGTAGGCCAGTATTGGTGTCTGGTTGCCCTGTCTGTGAGTGCTCTGGTGTCTGTGGTTGGACCCGTGTTGTGAGGTTCGTCCTCTCGGTTCAGGCGGTGTGAGTGTCGGTGAGTCATATTGGGTACTGTATTGTTGGGCCATGTATGTGTGCTGTCGCTCAGAGTGTAGGGGTGCCAATGACGACACTCAGTGTGACATGGGTGTGTGTGGCTAGTGGTCATAGGATGTCGTCCCCTAACCTAGGGGGACACCGGGGGAGGGAGGGTGAGGGTACTATGGGTTGTGAGAGTCTGTCTCTCGGCCTCAGCAGGTGATAGAGCCTGCATTAGGTGTTGAGGAGCCCGTTAGGGTGGCTAAAAAGTTCGGTCTGGTAAGGTCCGATATCCGTCATGTAGTTGCAGCATTGGGGGGAACTAGTGTGGGGTTCACTATAAACTTGGGTAAAACATAGTGGAACAAAACATAATTCTTGTGTGAGAGCTGGTCATCTCAAGTTGGTGCCCCTCTATCTTCCCGTCTTCTGGGGGTGAATGGCGTTATTCTGTCCGGATCCCAAGTGTGTGGGGTGGAAGGGTTCTCCGCGTTCGCGGGTCTCGTGTGTAGCCCAATGGCTTGCAAAAATGAGTCCGACTCGTTAAGTGAGGAGAGTCTATGGGTGGTGCCCCCCTTGGTTACTATCAGGGCTCTTGGTAGTGTCCATCTATATTCGATGTCTGCTTCTTGTAGTCTCCTTGTCACTGGGCCTAGGGACCGGCGCCATAGGAGTGTGTTCCGCGTGAGATCTTGGTAGAATGAGAGGTATGAGTCCTCAAAGGGGAGCGGGGTCTTCCCCCTTACCGCAGCCATAAGTCGGGCTTTATCGGTCAGAGATTGACAGCGGATGATGACGTCCTGGGAGGCCGTTTGCGGGGCCTGTCTGGGTTTCTTGATTCGGAAGAATCCGTCAAGTGCTACCTTTTTTGCCTGAGCGGGTGGTAAGAGCGTGCTGAAGAGGCGCCTAAGGTAATGGGCCAGTTCAGTCGCGTCGACTGAGTCAGGGATCCCCCTGATTTTGATATTGGCGCGCCTGTGGCGGTCTTCTGCCTGATCTACTCTGGTGGTTATGGTAGTTTGGGAGGTTTGTAGGTGTTGGACCATTTCTTTTAGGCTTTGTACCTCTTTCCGGAGATCTTGTATATCTTCCTCTGAGGCCTGTGTGCGTGCGGTCACCGCTTGTACCTCTGTTTTGATCAGGTCCATATCTGCAGCGTGCATCTGCCGCATTTCTTGGAGCAAGTCTGCAATATCTTGCTTAGTGGCTGGGTTTAGGTTTTCCCTCCTCTCTACTGTGGGGTAGTGTGGCTGTTGGGGTTCTGTCATCTCTTCGGACCGCTCCTCTGGGTCTTCCAGGTTGCTGACACCATCAGGTGGGTTCGCCATTTTGGAGGCCGTTGGGCGCTGCAGCATGGTGCTGATATCTAGGGAGTCCCTGTTAGCTCCCTGTGGGGGTTTCTGTGTCCTTCAGGCCCATGTTGCTTGATTCCCGGTGAGGGGTTTCCCCGTGGGTCAGCAGCGGGCTGGATAAGGCAGCCGTCAGTGCCAGTAGGTCTGGTGCAGGCCTTGCCGTGCGGTATTCCTGGTAGGCCCCCGATCTCCGCCGGGTTTTTCTGCCCGTTTGCGGGAACAGAAAGGGCATCTGTGTCCGGCTCACCTCCCTGGGGTGTGAAGGGTAGGTGTTGTCGGCGGGTAGGGTTCCGTGGGGCTGTGGGTGGTAGCGGGTAGTATCCTCAGCCACGGGAGCACATGAGAGTTGCTGCCATTCAGTACGGACGCTTGGCTCCGCCCCCGTGAAAGGCTAATATAACATCAGAAGGGAATTGTGTATTTAGCAAGATTCATATGCGTACGTGGGCCTACATAGAGGTTAGAGAAAGGGAACACACTAAGCACCTGTTCTGCGATGAAGTGGCTATGGTGCCAGGAGTGCCCTGGCATCCCTATTGTGTTAATAGTCATAGTAAGTACGCAGTCAGTTTACCTGGGATCCAATGGGCACTGCAACCTGACTTCTCTCTGCAGCCAGGAGAGCTGTAAGCTTGTTCAGTGCAGGGCTAGTTCATTGGCTGAGAGAGTCAGCTGATCACTGCATCATAATCCTGCCTCTTTAGCTGTGTCTCCTATTCCAGAAATAGACTTCCTGTACAGTGTACATACATAGCTCAGCCCTAGATATCACTGAGTGAGCTCTAAGCCAGCTTGCATTAGAAGGTGAGGACACCCTCATTGTAAGGATAGACTCATAGTAAGGATATCACTACCACCAGAGAAACAACAGACCAAGTTGGGTGTCCTCTTTTAATGCAGGCTTTTTGCTTCTAGTTTACTCAGTGCTACGAGTAGCTGAGCTGCTTACCTGAATTAATAAGGACGTATTTTTATGGAATGATGGTGCTTGACTATCTCCCGAAAGCTTGTCATTAAAAAATTCTATTAGTCCAATAAAAAAGGTATTACAAGATACAAATTATATCTGTTTTTTACATCTACATCACTGGACTAATACTGCTACAATCTCTACTTGGACATAAAAAGATATAGACATATAATTATGTAGTCTGTTAAAGGGACACTATAGTCACCAGAACAACTACAGCTTATTGCATTTGTTCTGGTGAGTAGAATCATTACCTCAGGCTTTTTGCTGTAAACACTGTCTTTTCAGAGAAAATGCATTGTTTACATTACAGCCTAGTGATAACTTCACTGGCCACTCCTCAGATCCTTCCTGGGTCATGGCTGCCTAAAATGCATCCAAACATTCAGTATTTCCTCCCTCTGCATGCAGACACTGAACTTTTCTCATATAGATTCATTGATTCAATTAATTTCTATGAGGAGATGCTGATTGGCCAGGGCTGTGTTTGAATTGTGCTGGCTCTGCCTCTGATCTGCCTCCTTGTCAGTCTCAGCCAATCCTATGGGGAAGCACTGTGATTGTACACAGTGAGAAAGGCATGCTATTTTATCTCAAAATTTTTAATATGCGTGAAAGTTGTCCAGGTGCCTGAAGTGACCCTTTAATTCCCTTCTCTCGATCTGTGTATTTTACCTAATTGCTTTGTGAAAGGCTAATATAACATCACAAGGGAATTGTGTATTTAGCGAGATTCATATGCGTACGTGGGCCTACATAGAGGTTAGAGAAAGGGAACACACTAAGCACCTGTTCTGCGATGAAGTGGCTATGGTGCCAGGATTGCCATGGCATTCCTATTGTGTTAGTAGTCAGAGTAAGTGCCCAGACAGTTTACTTGGGATCCAATGGGCACCGCAACCTGACTTCTCTCTGCAGCCAGGAGAGCTGTAAGCTTGTTCAGTGCAGGGCTAGTTCATTGGCTGAGAGAGTCAGCTGATCACTGCACCATAATCCTGCAGTGATGATGTCAGAGGAAGTTCCCAGGCAGAGGCAGCAGCTTTAGACTTGAATAGGAGTAAGATTTTACTATCTTTAGGGAGGCAAATGCTCCTAGATATTGGTTTTAACACTATAGGGTCAGGAATACATGTTTGTGTTCCTGACCCTATAGTGCTCCTTTAACCTCTTAAAGGACCACTCTAGGCACCCAGACCACTTCAGCTTAATGAAGTGGTCTGGGTGCCAGGTCCTTCTAGGGTTAACCCATTTTTTTATAAACATAGCAGTTTCAGAGAAACTGCTATGTTTATTAATGGGTTAAGCCTTCCCCCTAATCCTCTAGTGGCTGTCTCATTGACAGCCATTAGAGGCGCTTGCGTGCTTCTCACTGTGATTTTCACAGTGAGAGCACGCAAGCGTCCATAGGAAAGCATTGTAAATGCTTTCCTATGCGACGGGCTGAATGCGCGCGCAGCTCTTGCCGCGCGTGCGCATTCAGCCCAGGAGGAGGATCGGAGGCAGATAGCTCTCCGCCCAGCGCTGGAAAAAGGTAAGTTTTTAACCCTTTCCCCTTTCCAGAGCCGGGCGGGAGGGGGACCCTGAGGGTGGGGGCACCCTCAGGGCACTATAGTGCCAGGAAAACGAGTATGTTTTCCTGGCACTATAGTGGTCCTTTAAGGACTGAGGTAATTGTCCAAATTCTGAACCAAAACAAAACCTAGAACTTGCGCTTTGTGTTTGTTTCCCAGTAATTTAAGGGTGCTGTCATATATATATACATATTTAAAGAAAATGAAGGACTTTCATTTAATATCCTATATGTATACCTAATTCAACCCTACACGTGACTAAAATGTTAAAAATGGGAAAATGTGGCAAAAAAAATAATTATTTCACATGTTTACCCATAATATTTTTTACACATTCAGTGCAACTAAATAAAAATAACTCAGAATAGATTCATGTATCAGTCCTGATTGTGTAATGTCTAATATGTCTAGGATCTAAATACATTTTTGGTAGATAACGCTAATCCTATATCAACCCTTACACAAATGCTATACCAGCCATGCCGCTTACCCAATGTTTACGCTAAGTCTAACCATAGACCTACCCCAATATTAACCTTAACCCTTTATCTCTAGTCACTATCTGATTGAATCTTTGTAGGACTGACATCCTGCGTCTACACCAGTGATGGCTAACCTTGACACCATAAATTATTTCTGGACTACATTTTCCATGATGTTCAGCTAGCCTTTAGAGTATAAAAGCTAGATGAGCATCATGGGAAATGTAGTCCAGAAACAAGTTATGATGTCAAGGTTAGCCATCACTGGTCTTTCTACACGCTCTGCTGATTGGTGCAGGGTGGCGATTGCTGCAATTGCACACTGCCCTCCACCCCAGTGCTTCGCTATGGGGAAGCATTGGAAGGACTGAGATCATCTGTAATTAATTTCTCAGTCAGGGGGAGCGGAAGCAGGAGCTGGACTGGCACTCTGTGGGACTTAAGGTGAGCTAAACTATTTATCTTGTTAAGGGGTACCCACAAATCTAAATATAGAGGAAAACACTCAGGCATTCGGAATACATGTTTATATTCCTAATGTTCAAGTGCTGTTTTAATTGCATGCCCCTCTGACTTGTTTTATAAATAGGAAATTTCAAGTAATACCCAAGCAGACTGCTGGGATGGTCTTCGGTCTCACTCACTTTAAAATGTCGTTTATAGTGGCGTGCCTCTCACAGAGTTTGCTGTGCATGCGCAATTTTCCAATGCATCTCTATGAGAAGCATTTGATTGCAACAGTATTGATGACTTTACGGAAGGTATATCTAGAAACTTTAAGGAACACTCCAATTAAAAATATATATATCATTATATTTTTTTAAAGTGCACCTTTAAATTGTCTCTATCACTTTTGAGTTTTGTCTATATTTTGTTTAAAGGAACACTCAAGTCTCCTAAATTACTTTAGCTAAATAAAGCAGTTTTAGTGCATAGATCATTCCCCTGCAATTTCACTGCTCAATTCACTGTCATTTAGGAGTTAAATCACTTTGTTTCTGTTTATGCAGCCCTAGCCACACCTCCCCTGGCTATGATTGACAGAGCCTGCATGAAAAAAAAACTGGTTTCACTTTCAAACAGATGTAATTTACCTTAAATAATTGTATCTCAATCTCTAAATTGAACTTTAATCATATACAGGAGGCTCCTGCAGGGTCTAGCAAGCTGTTAACATAGCAGGGGATAAGAAAATCTTAATTAAACAGAACTTCTCTTTACAGGAAGTGTTTATGCAAGGCTGTGCAAGTCACATGCAGGGAGGTGTGACTAGGGTTCATAAACAAAGTGATATAACTCATAAATGGCAGAGGATTGAGCATTGAGGCTGCAGGGGCATATTCTATACACCAAAACTGCTTCATTAAGCTAAAGTTGTACAGGTGACTATAGTGTCCCTTTAATGTAAATACTGCCTTTTCAGAGAGAAAGCAATGTGTACATTACTGCCTAGTAACACCTCTACTGGCAGTCACTCAGACGGCCACTAGAGGAGCTTCCTGTGTGTCCAACACTGAAGTTTTAGCGCCTTCACACTCTGCTTGGAGGTGCTGAACTTTCCCATTAGAGATGCATTGATTCAATGCATGTCTATGAGGAGGTGCTGATTGATGCACAGCGGTGTTTTGCCGCGTATGCACAATAGCCTCCTATGGGAAAGCATTGGATTGGCTGAGATAATCAAGTTTGATGATTCTCAGCCAAGGGGCGGGGCCAGTCATGATTGGAACCTATGCGGCCCTGAAAGTATGGTGAGTAAATCGCCTTTTTAACCAGAGGTAAACAGCTATTTAGACCCATAGTGTCAGGTATATACATTTGTATTCCTGACAATATAAGAAATACCCGTATTTAAACTTCTCCGGGGGAAATGCACACTGAGCGAGCACATTTGGAGAGTCTATGCAAAATATGCAGAAATCCAGAAAGCTACAGATCCACTTAATATTCTGCATGACATCTTTGAAATTTGCATAAATAGTTCTGACTGATTTATGTCACTGTAAAAATGTAATGATTTTTCAAAAACATTTTTATTTGACCTCCTTGGGCGTGTAAGGGATGACAGAGAGTATTTAAAATGTGTTTTGTGTTTCCTCCTCCTTGTAAGTAAAGCCTAACTTGTAATGTATTTCCTGTTGTTTGTCTTATTTGTCCCTCTGGGTTTTTCTGGAGCGTTTTATTTTTATATATTTTTTTATGACTTTGTTGGACAGCTTGTTGTGACATGTTTTCACACTTACTTGGTTTTGACACTAACGTCTTATTTTGAAGGAATTTGCTACAGGTGTAGCCTGTTTTACGGTGGAGATAAGGTGCTGTCTAGAGAAGGGGGGCTGTTCGTGTTTGTTAGTTGAGTATAGATGACCTTGATGAAGCCATGTTCAGTGAGTGAGATGGTTGTGTCTGAAAGAACCAGTCTGTTTGTGATGTGAATCTGTTGAGTGTGCATGGAAAGGTTTCAAACTTGGTGCTTGCTGCTCTAACATATTAAGATAACAGAATGTTCCAAGAGAGGCGCTAGTTGAAGGTACAGTATATTTTGGTATTCTACATAATTCTAATAATATTCACATATTCCAAGACCGCAGCAAAGCCCATAGCTATCTGTACATTTGTTTTTTTAGAAAGAAAAATGTTTTGTTCAGACAAAAAAAAAAAGTTTTGTTTTAAAGGATTAATAAAGCCACCTAAGCCAACTTATCTTAATGTAGTGGCCCTAATCCTGTGGTCCTGTAGGTTGAAACTTG